>JANHZU010004936.1:345272-363790 GCA_032468055.1 Acrochordus granulatus | reverse complement strand
TTCCTAGTCTAGTCTATAACTCTGTGATTTCCTTATGGTTTCCTATCTGAGTATTAAATAGAAATCACCTTGCCTATCCTTGCAAGGTCAAAGTGCTATAACTTGCTATGACCTACTAGCTTGAATGCAGCAAAAACAGAGCAATAGCTTAGATAGTAGCAGTTCATTCAGGTTCAATACATGAAAAAGTAATTTTCTAAATTTATTCACTTTGGATTAGAAGCTGTAATGTTTGGATGGCAAACATGCCATTCAAAGGATGGCAACACTAGACACCTCCTGTTTGGCTATATTCCAGCAGAAAGAGGAAAGATTTTGGGAGAGCAGGTAGAAGGACAAGTCCGAGGGGGCCGAAAGTCCAGACCATGGTCAGGAAAATCAGAGCTAATAACATTAGTGCCAGGTATTGATGGGACATAGATAACTTATAGGAAAGAGTGAACCTTAACTATTTTACATTCTTTAATAAAAATCCATAAAGTCCTTATCTCCTATATGAGTTGGCCTGTATTATCTTATATCCAATGTTATCCTTTATTTTCCCCATGTTCATTCCAGTTGTTATCTTAGAGACTTAAAGAATTTCTGAACTCTCAAAGGGATTTAGTGGTGGCAACAGAACAAAGGGATAAAAAAGATTACACACATGTGCACTCACACACCAAAAAAAAGTTATGACAGAAGCATTACAACCTTCGCAAAAGTATTGCCATGATAGTTATTTCATTTTTTTTTTTTGAGAAAAAGGATATAGGTTTGTCAAGTATTATCTTGGATGTGAGAAGCACACTTCAAACCAGAGCTTGAGAAATCAATCTGGAGCTGCTGACTGATGGTTATACTGGTTCATAAAGTCACATTCATGCTGTATTAACAGAAGATGTCCTATTGATTTTCTTGTAGCATTTCCCAAAACCAAATGCCTTATGGAGGCAGCAAGAATGAACTCATTTCTCTGGCCATTGCTCTATTTTGCTTTAGCTTTCTGTACACAGCAGCAGGCTAACTGTAGCATTACAAATGGAGTGGAGACTTGCCAACTTCCATTTTACTGTTGTGAACAATGCTAGAGGGAGAAATGAGAGCTATTTATAACAATGTCATTTCAGAAAGAAAGACTTGTTATTGACGAGAGGATGACCTAAATACAATAACTATGATACCTATCAAAGCTAAGAAGCTGATACTGGAGACATTTCTGTTTATCATTTGATTGTCAGCATTTCTGGCAAGCCAGAATTTCAATAAATTCCATTTTAAAGATGCATCTTAATGTTAGATAAAAATAGAATATTCTCCTTCTTCCCATAGTTGATCCAGTAAGAGATTTCCTAGGTCTGAACTCTGGACAAATGTGTAATGATGTGTTTTATGTACATATGGTGTTTATTTGACCAAGGCAATTTGTCAATCAAAAGTGCCAAGACAACAAAAAGAAGAAAATTCTTCATTTTGAAAAAGAAGCCAGGGGCAGGTCCACTTTAAGAGGGAGTGTATTTTTCATTATTTTTCTTCTAATGGACAATTTTTTTATCATTATAATCATTGTTAATTATTATTAGCCTCTTGGAATATTTTATTTATTTATACACACACACAAACACACACATACAAACACATACATATATGTAGTAGCTATTTCCATCAGCAGACATACATCTATAAAAAATCCAGTTTCACCTTCATCTTATCCTGAAATATGGCTCTGCTAAAAGCAACTCTGCAATTCAGGTTGAAAATATTTTTCAACCATGTATAGGCATAAAATACAACTTACATGGATACCTGCCAACAGGTATATTGCAGATACTACTCTTTGAGTGCCTCCCCAGAAATAAGCATGGGAATTAACTGAACAAGGAAAGACTCATGTGGGGAACTGGAGCAAATACAACAGATTGTGGGTCATGTGATTTGGAAAAAGGAGGGAGGGGCTTAGAATGAAGCAGTTGGCAGCATTCCAGAACTCTGCCCTATTGCAGTGGGTGTTTACTGGGTTTTTTTTTTTCTCCGTAGCCTCAAGACAGATCTGGTTCTTTTTCAGAATTAATAGTTCTTTTGCCAGCTTCTCACTCAACACCAAATTTGGTCCTCTTGTTTTATTTTCTGAGCTATCCTGCTGATGGATAGGCTCCTAAGTCCATTCAAGGAATTACTTTCTCAATGCACTCATTTAAAGACATTTAAATGAGTGCATTGATTCACTGTAGCTATTCTCAGATAGTTCTTACTTAGTGACTGCCTCATTCAGGGACTGTTCAAAGTTACAACACTGCTAAAAAGATACCTTTATGACCAATGCCTTCATTTTATGGCCTTTGCAGGATTCATCAGTCATATGGTCACCATTACAGCCAGTATTTGCTGTCCTGTGCCTAATCTGTTGCTTTTCTTTTTGTTCCTCCCTTTTCAGAGCAGAGAGATTGAAGAGCAGGGGATTAAAAGAGAATAAGTAGGTACACAATGGGATGCACATCACAGGCAATGCAGTAGAACCAGCAAACCTGACTGTTCTTGGAGTTGGGAGCTGGAAACATGTTACACAAACAGCCCAATGTACTTCCCCATTGTGCACCTGCTTTCCTTGTAACTCCATCCTCTCCAATGAATTACAAACATTAATTAATTATCCCAGTGCCAATAAGCATTCCAAAAAGCAAGGGAGTGGGGGAAAGGAAAGCATAGTTGTGGTTACGTGATTTCCCACTTGGCCACCACTTTACTTAATGACAGATCTGCTAGTCCCAATTGTAGCTGCTAAACAAGGACTATCTCAATAACCCTGCAACCTCTTAACAGGGAATTAAGCAATAAGCTATGTTACTGTATAACATAGAAGTGAGTTCCTCCCACATTTTTTCTAGCCAACTCAAAACCAGAAATGTCTTCACCTGTGATTTTATTCAAATGTTTTATCTTACCTAGTTGGAATGATTGCACACCAAACTGCTGTTTGTACATCCCACACAGACTCATTTTGGGAAATAGAGGAAAAATATGAAGTTGACTGTATTCTGAACTCTTGTCATAGATGACAAACCAAAATATTAAGAAACCTAGGAAGTAGCAGCTGATATCAGAAAAGAGATTTACTTATTTAAGGGATTGATCTATATGGCCATCTGATCAACTTGTGCTTCTGAGCTGCTAAAAAGCAGTACAACATAGTAATAATAAAAATGAATGAAAAGCAAGCAAACACATGTGCAAAAAGCAGATGGAACAGTCACCCAAAATGGGATCATTTGATACTCAGGCTGAATAGTTGGCAGGAAACACAGGTCCTTAATGCCTTTCGCACACCAGCAAAGTTGGGCTATCCAAATCTCAGGGGTATGTGTTTCATAGGGTAATATGAGAGGTGGTCTGGACTACAATAGTGTGATGGACTACATTGAAGTGGCAGTTTCCTAGAAAGGAGGGGGCAGATTCCAGAAAGGAAGGCAGATAAGAGGCAGCACAGTCCAGAGCTGGACAGAGACAGAGGAAGAGAGTTTGGAAAGCCACTCGCTAGAACCTCCCAGGGTATATGTTAGGCTGAGAGTAGTAAGGGTTTAGCCTGGCAAGATTCTTTCCACTATGTGTAAGTAAATAACTCTCTGGCTGAGCTGCTCTACGTTGTTCTTGACAGGCAGGCATAACATCTGACAAGGCATGCTTTCTGGGTACATTTGGATGGCATCGCTTAATAGAGAGAAATGGGAATACTGCAGTTCTATTAGTTCTCTTCATAGGAAGAGAAGGGGACCCTCTCAAACTTCATGGGATGAACAGAGAGGTGATTCTACAGCCCAGCCCTATGCTATGAAAGTTTTTATAGGTCATAACCAGCACTTTGAATGGCATGGGACTCCACTGGGAGCCAGTTCAGCTCAAGTACTAGAGATATTACATGAGTGAACCAAGGCATGCCCATAATTACCCATGCTACTACATTTTGGACCAACTTTAATTTTTGAGTCATCTTCAAGGGCAGCACATGTAGAATGCATTGCAGAAGCCTAAACGGGTGACCCCAGGTAGAGATTATAATGGGGATCATCAATATATTGAGGGTACCTAAACTCATGTTACCAGATGACCTCACCCAGGGGCCTCATGTGGATGTTAAATAGAAGGAGAACACTAAAACACCTCCCACTCCAAACCTCATAGTCACTGCAGGCAGCTATGATAGACTGCCAGGACCAAAACTGACAGGGAAGCTGTTGATATGTATACTGAAGAGATCTGCTGCAGACAGTTGAGAGGTGGGAAAACAGAAATTGTAGTGAGAAATGGAACCTTTTTACTGCAATCAACATCAATGGGGTATTCCTCCTCTGCCTCATATCCCAGAAAGTAAGATGATGGAGAGACAAAAGGAGAATGTGTTATGAACTCCAACTGATAAAACAGATGGAAAAAATGGAAGGGAGGAAGCTTCTGGCATTTCCAGATTCAGGGAGGAGGAGAGGCTGAGTATAAAGAAGGAGTGGTTTGAGAGCTGACAAGGCAAGAAACAAGGAGCTTGAGACCCAGTAGGATTGTTTTGTAAATAAGTTAGGTTCGAACCCACCTGCCTCAAAAGCTGGTTCTAAGCAGTTTGTGACAACAAAAAGGTGGGAGAAATAAAATCATATTAAACCATGGACCATATATGTGTACAGAATCAGCTTTAGTCCAGATTGCTTGTATCTGCAGTAAGATGTCTATCCAAGCCCTATCTTTGACTTCCCATGAGATCGACGATACTTCTAAAGAAAGAATTACAGCAATTACAGCATCCTCTGACATCAACTAAATGCTATATTTGTGGGATAGGAGTAATTTTGCAACCAGATAGCGTACATGCTCCAAATCTGGCTTGTTGGGAAATGAGATGCCCAAGCCCTAAAGAATTTAAAGACTGCAGCCCAGGTATGCAACTCAGATGTGGGGCTATACATCACCATTCAGACATTTCTGTTATCTTGTAGTTTCTGGCTGGCCTTGAAATACAATCACAAGCTCTATTAGATTCTGGCAATTTCAGTGATCTTCTATTGAACAGATATAAGAACTATTTACTGTCCAGCTCCTATTAAGCTGATATGGCTAGCTTGCATCGCAGAACACATTGAACCTCTTATCATCCATATAAGAAATCCCTGCAACTTCATTTAATCTTCCCATTACATTTTCCTTGAGTCTTGAGAATAGACTGGCTGCAGACTCTCAATATGCAAATCCATTAGGATTCAAAGCTGGTTTCTAAGTGTTCTGTGGACCGCAATAAGTACCAATTGATCAAGCCTGGAGCAAAGGAAGACTAACCACTCTATTAAGAAATTTAGGTATGTGATCTGAGTAGATAATGAATGGCAAAACATGATTATCCTTGGCAAGATAATGTATAAAATGGATGTATGGGATTAAAGAGATCATCAGAATGTTCTTGGAAGTACTCTGAGTTATTATTAAAGAAAGGTCAAGATAGTGAAAATTGTTCGTACAGTTACCAAGTATGGAAGAGGACCTTGATAGAAATGTGCAAGAACTGTTACCAGTCAAAGAGGACTGTAACATTCTTTAATTCCTGGAAAAAAGATAATATTTAGAAGGGAGATGCCATCCTCCTTCACATCCTCCTTCAAGAGGAGGGAGAAAAACTTACAAGTTGCAACTCTGCTGTTATAGTTTATCCCAAAGGATAGTTCTAGCTTTTCCGTGGAGTTGATTACCTGGTTTGCACCCCATGGGGCTGACATCAGGAGTTGAAGTCATTTTGATAGCACCTAAATAACAATTATTCATATAGATTTTCTCATAGAAAAAAAAGTGCTGGGAAAAGTGCCATCACAATTCTAAGTTCAGCATTATGAATCTAGATGAGACCTTCTACAAAATGTATAATCAGTGTCACCTATCTCAGCAAACATCTTCTTCAATCTATATTTTCCCAATGATTTTGTATCAAAATGTGGGTGCTTTCTGATAATCCTTGATAATCTTCACATTACTCAATCACTCTGCTTTCCCCTTAAGTTTGATGTTCTTGAGGAGAATGAAGACACTGCTTTAAAGGGAAAAAGGAAACGTTCTTTTTATATTCAATCTTTTTTTTTTTGCTACTTTGTCAATATCTTGTTTTCTTGACCAATTTCATTGGTATTTTAGCCTGGTTGTAAAGCAGCTACTCAAATATTCAGGGAAAGGTTTGCAAAATAAAGAAATAAACTGCATAGATAAAAGGGCTGTGCAAATCCTTTGACTAAGGTACTTCAGAATGTGAAATGGTTGTACATGCACATGCATACAGATATAGATGGGAACTACTTTTGTTGCTACAGCCATAGTCTGAAAGCCCTTTTTTAAAGACCTGGTCAACCCTATTGCTACTTACAGCAGGCTTTGCTGTATACAAATAAATAATTCTTAGCCTTAACAATTTTGTGTAGATTATGATTCCCAGAATTCCCCCAGCCCAGCAGAACATGAACATTTTTTAAAAATCTTAAAAAATATTTTTCTGACTGAAAACATTTTGTTCTTCAATTAAAAAAGGCTTCTGTGGTGATTTACATATATAAATAGGATCCTTCATATATTCTTACTTTTCCCTCTTCCAATTAATTAATTTTTAGATAGATGAACATCATTTAAGGGCTAAAAAACACAGCTGTATCCCAAATGTGGTGCAATTGCTGGATTGCAATTGTGGAAACCTGTGTTCAATTTTCTACTCAACTCTTAAGTGAGGTTCCAACTTTCAATCATTGGATTAGTTAGACTAATCAATTAAAATCCTTTTTGTTGATTAAAATGTTTATCTAATTAATTAGGCAACTCAGTTCTTTAAAACATTGACTGCTTGAGATGGGCTATCTGATGGAGTGAACTCTATTGCATGAAAGCTTATGCACTTAGCTCATTTCTTAGGTTTTTAGGTCCACCACAAGATATTTGTTGTTCTGATATATATTTAAACTAAAATTAAAGAGAGCTTTCATCTTTTCCAAATGAATGCCTCAGATCTAAAAAAATACTTGCACATCTATCTAATAGACTGGTTGACTAATCAGTAAAAATATAATTTTGATTAATCATCTAAGATTATCTAAATTGAGTGACAGTCATATTTTAAAACTTAGGACTGGCTGGGTAAAAGCACCATTTCTCTAACCTCCATCACTGTCACAGAAGATAGCACAAATCTTTCTGGTGCTCTTGTTTGGATGCCCAGCCTCTTCCTTATCAAGCTGTCCTATCTTAATAACATCATTTTTTAATTTATTTTAGTGTCTTTGAGTCAATCTTGACTCTTGACAAGTATATCAAGTCCCTATAGGTTTCTTGACCAGGTTTGTCAGAAGTGATTTGGCATTACCTCCTTTCTAGGGCTGAGAAAGAATGGCTGGTCCAAAGGCATTCAGCTTGTGTCTAAAGGAGGATTAGAACTCACCACCTCCCTGTTTCTAGCCTGGTGCTACTAAACCAAATTGTCTCAACACAATAGACTGCTGCCATCTACTGACTGAATTATGTAAGTACACCATACATACGGACACAGGATGGAATATTATTTGTAACTCTTGAAAATCAAAAAGATATCATTGTAACAGTTTTTTTCTCTCCCATGTATGAGCATATAATTAGCACGTATTATCTAATTTTCAAGTTTGAGACTGAAACCCTGAGATGTATAGTAATAGTTACTTCACTCATTATTCATTAAGCAGAACAGCATTTCATCCTAAATTCATTTCATTCCGTTTTTAATGTACAGTGGTAGCAGGGAGCCTTTTTCCTATGCTTTTAGCCACAGCTTCTCTTAAATCAAGATCTGGATGTAAAAGGGAAGATATGTCGATGAAGATTCTCAGTCATCCATGCAGAATTGTCTGGAGGCTGAGTCAAGGCAACTAGATTTCTTTTCATTGGTTAGAGATGTTTTGCTGCTTATCAAAGTAGCTTCTTCAGTCTGAGAAAAAGTTGGTTAGGGGACCCCATATAATTCTTCCAGGGTGGCTACATTTCTCACTTAACTTGATTAGGCTCATTAGATGGACAATAGGAGATATGAGTAGGTGGAGAGTCTTTGGAATGTAGATGTTCAACTCCTAAATCCCTTACTCACCCCCAAATGAAATAGAGATCTATAGGAAACCCACACACAGACACCAATACCTGCTGTTTGACTCCCACCATCCACTCCACCATAAACTAGGAGTCATCAGGACACTACATCACAGGGCAGAAACCATCTTCACCTCCATGGATGACTAAAAGAAAGAAAACACCTGAGAACAGTTCTTAAGGCCTGTGGGTATCCAAACTGGGCCTTTATTATATCAGCAAAAGAATCTTGTCATTCCTTACGTGGCCAGTGTGTGAGAGAAGCTAAAACAGATGTTTAGAAACCATGACATAGCTGTATTTTTCACTAAGACACAGGACTGTCCACCCTAAAGATCGAACACTAAAACATAAAAAGAACAATGTAGTATATGCTGTAGTATATGCAGTCCAGTGCAGTGAGGAATGCTCAGAGCTCTGCATTGGAGAAACAAAACGGCTTTTACACAAGATGACCCAGCAGAGGAGAAGCAACACCACAGGACCAAAATCAGCAGTTTACCTTCATCTAAAAGAAAAAGGACATTCATTTGAGGACAATAATGTTCACATATTGGACAGAGAAGACAGGTGGTTTGAGAGAGGAGTGAAGGAACCTATTTATACCAAAGTGGAAAATCCTTCCCTCCGTAGAGGTGGAAGCCACAGACACAACCTTTCCCCATTTTTCATGCTGCTCTTTAATGAGGAGCATTAAAGAGCATGTCATTCCCTAGGAAGATTGACATGACTTCTCAAGTTCTCCAGGGAGGCCACACTTAATGACCCACTTGGAGATGTGTAAGGGATTTAGGAGTGAACATCTACCTCCCAAAGATTCTACCTATTCACATCTCCATGTTCATCTAATAAGCCTAATCAGGTTAAGTGAGAAATGAAACCATCCTGAAAGATGTATGTTGGCTCCCCAACCAATTTTTTTCCTCAGACTGAAGAGACTGCTTGTTTCTAACCAACAGGAAAATAAGTCCAGTTGCCATGACTCAACCTCCAGACATTTAAAGGGAACTGCTGCATCCATGAACTACATTTTTATGGGATAAAACCATCTCTTTTCAAGCTTAATGCTCTGATCATTCTAGTATTGGTTAGCAGATGGAAAGCTTTTATGTGACATACTTTACTGCTTGAAAATAAACACTAAAGAAACAAATATCAGGTACCCAAATAAATGATGGTTTAAACATTTCTGAAATAAGATTAACTGGCATTTTCAATGAAACCAGATGTGATTTCCTCATTAAAATGACTGCTCTGATGCATAAATACCTGATCTTCTGAAAGTGCTAAAGTTGTGCTAAAGTAGATCTTACTGTCCTGGAAGAGAAAGTTGTCTGCAGAACTCTATTAAAGTAAAACACAATAGAGCATAAAACACAAAACAAAATCAACAGTAAATGAGGTCATCAGAATGGTTCCCTTTGGCCTTGACTTCTAACAAGAGACAAACTCTTAGCAGATCTGAGGATGTTCAGCTTGTTTGTGCAAAACCTTTGTTCTGAATGCCATGCTGAGTCCTGATCTCAAATGCACGCACACCCTGCATTTACTGAATGTGTTGTGTCATCTGAATCATAGATAATAGCACAAATATTCAGTCATCTCTTCAATGGTTCACAAAACGGAGTAGATGTCTGGCTGAGGTGGAAGTAGCAATTAATAATAGTTGTGCTGGATGATGGTACATTCTGAGAATCACAAATTACCACAACATGTTGAGAAAAATTGTGGTTCACAAAATGTTCACTTGTGTAGAATAGCACTGCCTTTCCTGGTTTCTGACCAGCTTTTGAGAGTAGCAAATTTAGTGTGCAGTTCTATCAGTTCAAAGTTTTGCTATAGGGCAGAAATTCAAGAGACTCTTGTAATGTAGTTTCAGAGAAGGAAAAGGAATAATGTATTTATTTGTAACTGCTGTAAAGAAGATTCCAAGTCACTTCTTTAATTATCTTGCTTTTTTGCTTTTTCTGCTTACATTACTTTCTGCACACTTTCATCTTTTTTCTTTCTGACTTTTCTTTATATATTTTCATGTTTATCTATGTGTATGTAGATGGACGGATGGACAGACAGAATATAGAAGAACCAAGGAGAGAGGAAAAGTCAAGACGGAGGAGAGACTGCTGACTGCTTGCTGATTTTGATTGACTAATATTTGCTGGTAATAGTTTCCTGAGTGCCATTCCCATTGGAGCATTGATCATGCTGAACTAGTTGAAGTAGTTTTAAGCAGGCATATAAGGAATCCAGTTTCCAGAAAGTAAGCAGAGAAGACAAACACAGTTCCATGTGGAAGGTACATTTTTTTCTCCTTCATTCCAAGCTAGCCCTCATCCAAATGAAACAGTCAAACAGGATTGAAACATCCAAATGAAAACAGTCAAACATCCAAACATCCAAATGAAACAGTCAAACAGCCAAGATCTGCATGGATGGTTGGCTAGACTAGTCATCAGAGGAATAACATGGACAGCAAGAGAAGCATCACCATGCTCAGCAAGTTGTATGTTTGGCTTACTGCCTGGTATTCACCTAAACTATGTCTGCTGCAAGGCAAGCTTATATCCTTATTGGAGAAGAAAATAAAGGGGCTTGAGACACTGCTACATGCCAGGGAAGATGAGAGTCTCTTAGACAGGAGACTGAATTTCTTCAACAGTAGCAAAAAAGAAATAAAGAACATCAGAGAATGGGAAAACTTCCTTTGGCAGAAGCACATATGGAAGCATGTGACTAAAAGAAGCAGAGATTTAGGATGCATTAGGTGCCATGGAGCTCAGGCGTAGGTGTCATGCTGTCTCCAGAGGATGATCCACAGTTTGGACAAATCTTGTCACAGAACACTGTGGAAGACCCTTGGGCTTTCATGAATTGAAGAAACTGAAGAGTCACCTCAAGAAATAATAGACAGATCAGGGTTCTTGGTGATTCTCTGCTGAGAGGAGTCAAGGCAACTATCTGCAGATGCAGTATGATGATGCCAGAGGTGTACTGTCTTCTGAGAGGCCTGTATTAGAAGATAACAATGACAGTACCAAGATTTTTCAAGTATCCCAAATCTATCTTCTCCTCTTCATCCACATGAGTATGAACGCCACCACCAGAAGAGATGGTGAAAAACTCTCCTGAGACTTTGAGGCCTTGGGTAGGAAGGTAAAAGGAGTATAAATAGTTATTTTCATCAGTCCTCCTGAGAGATATGGTTCAAGAAGAACAAATAGGATCTTGGAAATTAACAACTGGCTACCTAGACAAAGGTTTCCCCTGCCAGTTGTGGCCGACTCTAGGGGGTGGTGATCATCTCTGATTCATAGCCAAAGAGCTAACGTTGTCTGAAGATACTTCCATGGTCATGTGGCCGGCATGATTATATGCCAAGGCACGTAGAACACTATTACCTTCCCACCAATTTAGGTGGAACTTGCATTTTGCATGCTTCTGAACTGTTAGGTTGGCAGGAGCTGGAGCTCACCCCATTACGTGGCAGTGCTTGCCACCTTCCAGTCGTCAAGCCCTACATTTTAACCACTAGACTACCATGCATGCCTTCTTTGTCTACCTAGTGTGATATAGCTAATTTGCAAAAAAATATGCAAAAGTTTCTCAAACAAGGCAACTGGATTTTTATTATTTCATATAATATAATCAGAAAATGTTGTTTACTATCCAAGAGACTTTTTCAATTCCATGTGGAAGGAAAAAAGTGGGGTAGAATTAAATATCATTTGTCTCCTGTTTATGATGTAGCTTTGACTCATCTTCACAAAAGTCTTTCAGCTTCCTCTGATGTGTTATTGTGCTGACTCCTTAAGGGCCAAACTGTCACTCTGTTAGCTTGTTATGTGACAATTTTTTTGGTGTGTGTCCTCTATCCTGCCTTTTGAGAAACATACACTCTTGCTACCTCTTTCTTTCCACATGGAATTGAGAAAGTCTTCTGGATAGGAGATGAAATATTTTCCAATTATATTGAATAATAAAAGCCTAGTTGTTTTGTTTAGAATTTTTTGCATTTTTGTGATTTTGCCATAAATCATGACCTAGATTAATGAGAATATACATAGACATCCACCTAGATGTTGTTGCCAATAAAGGTGTGGATTCTGCAACAATGCCCTATGCTAACTTTATACAGTAAAGAACTCTTGGAAGTTATGAGTTACATTTTATGAAGATTGGAAAGAAGCACTGGCAGGCACCTTACCATTTCATTAGGAAGTCATAAAATTAGAAAAAGAGAAAGATGGCAAAAATCTAGAACTGAATATGGAGTCAGGATTGAAGCCAAGAAAACAGAACACACAAAGAGAGAAGCAGGAGATCAGGTGGGTTTCATAGGCAACTGTAACAATAAGGCTGGCAGGTGGTACCACTCAAAACCTCAGATGTTTCTACACCAGTGCACAGAGTGTAGAAAATAGCTGAGAACTAGAGCTGCTAATTCAGAAAGACAACTGTGGTGGGATAGGCATCATTGAGATTGGGTGGAATTATACTCACATATTGGAAGGCATGCACAGAGTTCAGGGATTGTGACATGGAGGTATTGAAAGTGTATGTGTAGGGATGAAGGGACAATGAAACAAAAGTGACACTGCTTTTGTTGTGAGTTTATTATGGACCACATGGGCAGGCAGAAGATACAGTGAAGTCTTTCTCCATTAGAAAATCAGTTTTTCAAAGAGGTATGTTAGAGTGATAATGAGGGACTTCAATTATCCTGACATCTGCTGACAATCTAATTCTGCCAAGACTTAGAGGCTGAATGATTTCTTGTCCTCTCTTCCTGCCAACTTCCTTTTCCAGGAGATGGAAAAAAGAACAAGAAGATCTGTTAGCATGGACCTAATCTTCATTAACAGGGAGGAATTGGTTGAGGAAATGACATTGACTAGGGGAATGTTTACTTGGGGGAAAACAATCATGCCATTCCTGAATCTGTGACATCCAGGGGGAAAAAACTGAGAAAAGTCAGATTCCATACTGGACTTCAGAAGAACAAAGACTGATAAGACTTATGTACCAAGAGAAGGTACATAAGAATCATGAAACATGAAGGAGAAAAATATATGGCAAGGATGGGAAATCCTACAAAATGAGTTACTGAAGATGCAGTAATAAACAGTACAAGAAGGAAAATTGGAGAAATCTAAAGAAGCCAAACATGGATACAAACAGATCTCTTTAAAAGGCTGAAGACAAACAGGGGCCTATCTGAAGAATGGAAGGGTCCACAACCAAAGAATGCAAGGTGGTGTCTGGAAACTGTAAGAACTGTAGGAAAGGCTGAAGTTCATAGGGGATCAGTTAATAATTGGTGATGATAATAAAGCCAAGTTCCTTTTCTACATCTGACTTCCTTCAGAAAAATATAAGATGGACTTATATTGCTGGGCTACAGGGTGGAAGAGGGAACTGCATTTTAGAATAGGTTAGGAGGGTGAGAGAAAAGTCAATTCAAGTATCCACGGTTAATAATATATGCAAGTGAAAGTATTTACAAAACCATTTGTAGGAGAAGGAAGGACAGAGCCAGGGGTTAAGAGGGAGATCAGCCTGGAGTCACTACACATGCACAAATGCCAAAGGTCCAACACCTTATGAAGACCATTAACCTTATCTAGGGAGTGCAGGTGGTTGGCGGGCAGTTGGAGAATTCTTGTGTCCTTGGAGCATCAATAAACCTGTTTAGAACTCCACGACTGAGCCTGATCCTTCGAGCCTAACACCATCTATGTATGTACAGAATAAGATAAGAAATATAAGAAATCAAGTTCTAATCTACATAATTTTCCTTTCCTATGCTTCTTTCCCTTTCCAATTGTAATTTATTACTACTTTTTCTTCCCCTCATTATCTCAATTTCTGATTCTGGAAAGTCACTGAGTTTTTTCCCAGCTGTTTTGCCACCCAACAAAGCCTTTAACTCACAAAGTTCTGCTGTCCAGCATCTGAATCTCTGTATTCACAACACAGCCCATTCTCCTGGTTTTTCTATACTTTCACAAACTGATCCCAGTTTTTCATCCTAGTCTTTCTTCACATCCCAGAGCCAGAATCTCTAGCTTGGCAGGTTGGGCCTTCACTCCCCATATTAACTAAGATGATATTTTCACAGCAGCATGTCCTGTAGCATTTGAAATATTGGCAGTTTGGTCCTGTCAGCCAAGGAATGTCAGTTGTCGGGGATTATAGATGTGCCTTCTTTCCTGTACACCTGCCCTCTCGGACATCCTCCCTTTAGAGTTGAGCTTGTTGACCTTTCAAAAGGCCTACAAAGACCCAGCTTTGTAACAGCATTCTGTGCACCTTGGCATATAATCATGCTGGCCACCTGACCACGGAAGCTTCTTCCAACAAATGCTGGCTCTTTGGCTATGAAACAGAGAAAAGCATCACCCCCTAGAATCAGCCACAACTGGCAGGGGAAAACTTTACCTTTATTGGCTAAATAGTTCTTGGACCACACCTCTCACAATCTTTTGCCCCGGCATGCTCTTTTGAAGTTCAAAACATCTGAGCTTGGATTATCTTGTGTTAAGATGTCCAAATCCCACCCACCTTAAACTTTGTAAATCTTAAAGGAGAGAATTCTAAAATGCTTTTCCTTTCTATCCATGTCAAGAGAGAAAAGGGACAAAAAAAGCCTGGATAGGGAAGGAAAAAATGTGGATAGGGAAGCTGCAAACAATGTCACATGAACTGTAGAATCCTTCGTGCTCTCTGAGGTGTTTTTATTTTTTGTTGGTACCTACATGATGCTCAAAAGCATCCTTGAGAAAAAAGATATTAGAAAGTAGTGCCTTGCCATTGTTGTTGTTCAGTCACACAGTCATGTCCACCTCTTCATGACTCCATGGACCATGGCACACCAGGTCTCCTTGTCCTGCATTGCCTCTCAGAGCCCGCCCACATAGATGCCCATCAAATCTACAATGCTATCTAATCAAAGCATCCTTCAATCTTTCCCAGAATCACGGTCTTTTCCAGTGACTCCTCTCTTCACATTAGGTGGCCAGAGTATTTGAGCTTCAGCTTCAGTACCTGTCCTTCCAATGAACAATCAAGGTTGATTTCCTGTTGGATTGACTGGTTTGATCTCCTTGCAGGACAAGGGTCTTGCAGGATCTCCTTGGAGAGTCACTCCAGCACCACAATTCGAAGGCATCAATTCTTCGGCACATAGCCTTCCTCATGGTCCAACTCTCACAGTCATACATTACTACTGGGTAAACCATAGCCTTGCTATAAGGACCTTTGTCAGTAAGGTGATGTCTCTGCTTTTTGATATGCTGTCTAGGTTTGCCATAGCTTTCCTCCTATAGCAAGCGTCTTTTACTTCATGGCTGCAGTCACCATCTGCAGTGATCTTGGAGCCCAAGAAGGTAAAATCTCTTACCCCTTCCATTTATTCCCTTCAATTTGCCAGGAAGTGATGGACCAGTTGCCATGACCTCAGCTTTATTAATGGTGAGTTTCAAGCCAGCTTTTGCACTCTCCTCCTTCACCCTCATCGGGAGGCTCTTTAGTTCCTCTTCACTTTCACCCATTAGAGTGGTATATCTAAGGTTGTTGATGTTTCTCCTGGCAATATTAATTCCAGCTTGTGATTCATCGAGCCCAGCAGTTTGCATAATGTACTCTTCATATAAGTTAAATAAGCAGGGTGATAATATACAGCCTTGTTGTACTCCTTTCCCAATTGTGAACCAATCAGTTGTTCCATGTCTGGTTCTAACTGTTGCTTTTTGACCCACATACAGGTTTCCCAGGAGACAGGTAAGGTGGTCTGGTACTCCCATCTCTTTAAGAACTTGCCACAGTTTGTTGTGATCCATACAATCAAAGGCTTTAGCATAAATTCAATGAAGCAGAAGTAGATGTTTTTCTGGAACTCCCTCGCTTTCTCAGTGATCTAGCAAATGTTGGCCATTTGATCTCTAGTTCCTCTGCCTCTTCGAAAATCAGCTTGTACTTCTGGTAGTTCTCGGTTCACATACTGCTGAAGCCTAGCTTGTAGTAATTGTGCATAACCTTGCTAGTGTGTGAAATGAGTGCAAGTTTATGCTGATCTGAACATTCTTTGGCATTGCCCTTCTTGGGATTGGAACATAAACTGACCTCGTCCAATCCTGTGGCCACTGTTGAGTTTTCCAAATTTGCTGGCATATTGAGTGCAGCACTTTCATAGCATTATATTTTAGGATTTTAAACAGTTCAACTGGAATACCATCACCTCCACTCGCTTTGTTGTTATCATATTTCCTAAGGCCCACTTGACTTCACACTCCATAATGTCTGGCTCTAGGTCAGTGACCACACCATCATGGTTATAAGGGACATTTAGATCTTTCTTGTATTGGTCCTCTGTGTATTCTCACAACCTCTTCTTAATCTCTTCTGCTTCTGTTAGGTCCCTACCATTTTTGTCCTTTATCATACCCATTTTTGTTTGAAACTTTCCCTTGATATCTCCAATTTTCTTGATCTCTAGTCTTTCCCGGCCTATTGTTTTCCTCTTATTTCTTTGCACTGTTCATTCTTGTCCACATATTATTAGTGGTCTCTCTGAATTAAATTCACCCATTCTTGTCCACTGATTCCCAAGATGTCGATGTTCAGTGTTGCCATCTCATGTTTGACCACATCCAGCTTAGCTTGATTCATAGATCTTACATTCCAGGTTCCTTTGCAATATTGTTCTTTACAGCAACAGACTTTCTTTTCACCACCAGGCACATCCATGGCTGATGGTCCTTTTGGCTTTATCCCAGTTGCTTTTTCCTTCCTGGAGCTACCTGTAATTGCCCTCCGCTATTCCCAGTAGCATATCGGACACTTTCCGATCTGAAGGGGTTATCTTCCAGCATCATATCTTTTAACCTTTGATACTATCCATAGGGTTTTCTTGGCAAGTATACTGGAGTGGGTTGCTATTTCCTTCTCCCATGGATCATGTATTGTCAAATTGCATGTTGAAACATTTGGGATCTTTATATTGTCATTTCATTTGTGAAGTTGCGCAGGTTAAATGGACTAAAGAATTTTGAAGTAGCTAAGGATGCAAAGTATTTTAACTAAAATTGGTCATTCCTAATTTCTCATTCTGAAAGACTTCTGATCACGTGGATGGTATCACCATTTCACTAAATATCGAACAAGAGTTTTAAATTACCATTTTATCTCTGCAAATTGCAGGGTAAAGTTGTCACAAACAATTCCCGTAGGGAGGACTGCCATTTTCAGAAATAAATTAAGTATTTATTCTCCTAACAGCTATATGATAACCATATAGTTATTAATAAACATTGTTACTATCAAAAGAAGATATTGTACATACCCATTTCTTTTCCAAAGAATGTCCAAAATAAAACCATGTTCCCAGAAAAATGGGTTAAGAAAAACTGTACCAATTAATCCAGATATTATGTGATGGGTGCCAGTTTCTTTTTGTCTCACATAAAATGGTATTCTTCTGTAATTTAACTTACAACTTGACATCTGCCAGGTTTCCTTCATTCTGGAAGGAAAGTTGATGCTGGGAGGTATTATATTTTTGTGGAATCTCAAAGTTTGAAGAGTAAGCAAATTCAGCTCTATAGCTAGAATTCAAGTGGAGGCATTCACAGGTGAGAACAAGGTGTTGGCATGTCAGGATACAGGAATCACAATCAAATGAGCTAATTCTCCTTTATTGTAAATCTACACTGGTAGAATCTTACAAGTGTGAAAGTACGATCCTCCCCCCATATCCTTTACAGCCTGAGAAAGAAGGGAGGGCTTTTTCTGAGCTTCTTGCCCCATCTTTTATCCAGTTGTTGGCTATGCTGCATCTTATCTGATTGTTCCCTGGGCAGTGCCTTGGCCCAGTCTCCCAAGGTCTTTCCCACATACCATTATACAAGGGGAGGCAAATGACATCATACCCACAACATAAAAGACATATATGTCAGTGAAGTTCTGATAAGCATATGAAATAAAGCACATCAGAAATATATGATTAACATGTTTTCTTAGTAGTGTGTATTTTATATAAATACGAATGTAACAAATAGACATGAAATGTTCCTTATGATGTTCCTAGATAAAAACTCTCCCCAGTGAGGCAGCACCTTGCTGTGGTTGGGGGGATTGTGTGCTCTAAAGAAGATAAGAGCTCTGCCAGAGGTTCAACCATACTGGACAAGTCTCATCAGAGGAGCCAGACAAAGAGTGTCTCCCTCCCATAAAAATATGAGAAGTAAATTACAGAAATCCAAACTGGCTCGGTCGTTGCCCAGGTTAACAAGGACTGTGCTAGATGCAATTGGGGATCCTGGACATCTAGTGGAAAATGGGCTACAGAACTCCACTGGAGAAGGAAATGGCAACCCACTCCAGTATCCCTGCCAAGAAAACCCCATGGACAGCAACAAAAGGCT
>JANHZU010004936.1:303905-323050 GCA_032468055.1 Acrochordus granulatus | reverse complement strand
ATGCTGGGAAGGATTGAAGGGAAGAGGAGAAGGGGACGGCAGAGGATGAGATGGACAGATAGCATAGTCAGTGTGATTGGCGTGGGCTTGGGAAGACTCTGGGAAGCAGTGTAATACAGGGGGGCCTGGTGTAATCCAGTCCATGGGGCCGCAAAGAGTCAGACACGACTGCGCGACTGAACAACAACAACACCACATTATTAAAGGACATGGAAAACTTATTTGATTTGCAGAAAGTAGTCTCGATAACAGAATCTAGCTGATCTCAACAAAGAAAAACCCTAAGCAGGGTTGAACCTTGTTTACACTTGGATGAAATACTATCAGGAAACCTCAGTTTCAAAGTTTAGCATGGGAAGTTGAAAATTATTATGGAAGAGAACAGTAGCATACCATTTCAATTCTGTTGTCAAGAAAATTACACTAATGAGTCTAGGTATTTACTAAGAGTCAAGTTAGCCTTAAGTAATCTTGGTTTACTATTACAGTATAGAATGTAGGGCTGCAACTAACAATTATTTTAATAATTGATTAATCTACTGATTATTCATTTTGATTAATCAATTAATCCATTTGTTACAACATTTATTAAATAAAAAAGAAAAACCAGTTTCACATTTTATTTTCAAAATGCATATGCAATTCTTTAAAAGTGCTTTTGCGTTATATATTCAAGCTATGTGAACAAAACCAAATGCTCTCTATGCTCAAAAATAAACTTACAATTTGAACAGTAGGTTGGCACATTGTTAATCATTGTCCAAGCCTATAATTTCACCCTTTATCCTCATTCCAAGTCAAAAAGCACCT
Organism: Acrochordus granulatus; assembly: GCA_032468055.1. NCBI lineage: Eukaryota > Metazoa > Chordata > Lepidosauria > Squamata > Acrochordidae > Acrochordus > Acrochordus granulatus. The sequence continues at coordinate 322,240 of JANHZU010004936.1, read as the reverse complement.
ATTACTGTAATCTTTCCTTGAATGAAAACTACTATTGTACAACAGTAATTTTGACTGCTTTTTTATACATTTTTAAGTTCTATAATATTCTTAAGGTGTAGTGCACTTTGAGCCAAAATTTTCTTAGAGCTATATATAGTGGCTCCAAGACCCTGTTCCTGATCCATTATTGCTACCAACTCAGATGTTTAGTGTTTATATGCATAACTTTATACATGTTTACAATTAATTGCACTTGTCATTTTGAAACTTTTTCCAACTATTTTTAAGTTTTCCATCCTGAGTAGTTTGGTGCCATCCACAAACATGACTCCCCTGTTTGTTCGGCCTAATTCCAGATCATGAAAATTTTAAATATAAAAGGAAAAGCACTGGTGCCAACAGTGATATTTGGGGGACCATACTTTCACACTGTCCATTTATCTCTAGTGGTTCTTTGCTGGATTAATTATTTGCCAATGAGTTTGGTCTGGTAACTTTGGTAAAGATTTTATGAAAGATTTCTTGGAAGTCCAAATATATAGTACCTAGTACCTATGTGCTTGTTGTACAAACCTCTGTATGAAGCTGACATGAATGGAATCATGGCACATAAAAGTATGATGTAAGTCGTGGCCCCTACATGTCAAAAATTGTCTAGGTGGGGGAAACAACTTTTTAGGAAGACATGCTGATTCCTTCGCAGTAACATTTATTTTCTTAATAATAATCGGGAGTCTCCGGAGTTCTCTCTCTTGAATGCCTTTCACTTAATTTCTGCTGTTTATGCAGAGAGAGAGGAGAGCTCCGTTGGGAGATTTCCCACATGAGCTGATCGCACAGTGCTCATTGCAATCAGGAACGTAGACAGAATGCACGCATGCATGCTGCCGCCAGTATGGGAGTGGAGTAAACTGTGCAAGAGGAGAGTTGGCAGAACGCGCACGTGCTGCTTCCGGTATGGCAATGCAGTAAACTGTGCAAGAGGAGAGATGGCAGAACGCACACGTGCTGCTTACAGTATGGCAATGGATTAAACTGCACGAGAGGAGAGTTAGCAGAACGCGCGCGTGCTGCTGCCCATATGGCAATGGAGTAAACTGCGCGAGAGGAGAGTTGGTAGAATGTGCACGTGCTTGCTGCGTTAGCAGAACGTGCGCACGGGGTTGCTGTCTGCAACAATGGAGTAAAGCACGAGGTAAGAGTCGGCAGAACTCTTGCGCGGAGTTGCCTGAATGGGAAATACAGAGCGCGCTTACTGATGATGCACAAGGTTTGGCACAAAGTTTCCTCGTCTCGTGAGTCGCGGCTCGTCTAGCGGAATATTTTTTATTAAATTTTTTGCTCGTCCTGCAAGTTTCTCGTCCTGCGAGTTACTCGTCTTGTGAGGTACCACTCTATATGCAATAGCATCATTACCATGGTTTGGAGCAAAGATGTCCAACCTTGGTAACTTTGAGATGTGTGGACTTTAACTCCCAGAATTCCTCAGACAGCATAGCTCTGGATTTCTGGGCAGTGTATAACTATAAAATATCAAAACTGTGGAAAGCAAGTAAGGAACGGTCTCTTATTGTTGCTTATTATATCAGCACATCTTACAGCAAAACACACTCCACAATGAAATGATAGCATTTTGGTTGTTTTTTCAAATGCAAGACTTTCACTGTATGCCTTAAAAGCCTCTATTTTCCAGACAAAGCTATTTTGTGAGGGGGTTTCTCTTGACATATGCTAAAATATATGTAATCTCACTCACTGAATTGCAATTGACATATAATGAAGGTATTGCTTAGTCACATGACACCAATGTCATGATTGCTACAGTGGTCACCAATAAGTTTCTGATGCAATTCAAGGGACTGGTCTTGATCTGGAATGCCCTATGTGATTTGGCCTTGAGGTGCTTACTGGACCACTTCCCAGATATAAGTGCCTACTGTCAAGCCCCAAGCCCTGAAAGACACAACGAAATGCAATCAAGTTGAATTTTTTATTTGCTTACATCTAATGGACAGAATCTTGCCAAACTAAACCTATAACCTTTTAACCTACCAGATACATCTGAGAGATTCTGTGGTGAGGGTGTCCAACGCTGGCAACTTTAAGATATGTGGACTTCAACTTCCACATAACTTAAAGTTGCCAAGGTGAGACATGCTTGTTCTAGGTATCACTATCATGAACCTCCAGATGCACATTTCATTACACCCACCAACTCATCCCACAACATTTTTAATGGACCCCCACAGAGGGGAGATGAAAGATCCAGATTGATGAGCAAAATTTTCTGTGGCAGTGCAGTGTTATCCTGTCTCTTCCTCATAAGTTCGAATTGGCATACTCATTCTTGATCTTTGGAAAACTGCTAAAGACAGAGTTAACCTGGACAACTTTTGGGAGAATGAACAGTCACCATTACACTTCCCACTTTACAGTTTTTGTTTCTATTGGTTTTTATGTGTATATGTTGTTTTTATATTGTAAGCCACTGGGAGTTGTTTTGTTGAATCTGGGGGTACACAAACACAACAAATGACCTGTTGTTGTATGAGCTATCAATGTTGTATGAGCTATCCAATGTTGTATGAGCTACAACAATCAATGTTGTATGAGCTACCCCACAGCGTCTTCAAAGAAGGATAGCAGCAGCTTCGTAATTGAAATGTTATGCTGCAGTCGACCTTAATCAAGAGGCTGTTTGAGCAATTGTTGCTGCACTCTGAATGGCTTTTTTTCCGAAAATGTTCATGGAATCTGATCTGAGAAGATTCATGTTTTTTTCTATGATACACAGTGGATATCTTGGGCAGGAGGAGTCTCTGTCCCTTCCCTTCTAGAAACAAGCTGTGCAATGACAACAGTTTTCAGGAGACGAAAATTGGCAGACAATATAAATGTGAGGATCTATGACATTTTCATTTGGTGCACTGGAATAGGGCAAAAATGTGCCATGAAGATGGTGCCAGAAATTTCTTCCACAATTTTAATTTATTATTTATTAGAAGTTTATTACATTTTTATCTCACTTTTATTACTTTATAAGTAACTCAAGGCAGCAAAACATAATACTGTACTGCTTCCTTCTCTATTTTCTCCACAACAACCCTGTGAGGTGAGTTAGAGTGAGAGAGAGAGACTGGTTCAAAGTCACCCAGCTGGTTTTCATGCAAAAGGCAAGACTAGAATTCACAGACTGCTGGTTTCTAGGCTAGCATCTTAATTCCCTTTAAAATGAACAGAAAATAAACTGGTTTTGATTATCTATCTATCCATTTGTCCGTCCATCCATCCACCCATCCATTCATCTATCTCATGAATGGGTGTGGACTTCTTGCATTTATTTTATAGTTACCAAGATATATTTCTGTGAACATCTATTTTTGTATTTTTTTAAAGCATCTTCCCAGAAGTTTGCAATCTCTCAGGCTTCAATTAAATTCCAAGAAAAGATAGCACAAACTTTTTTAAGAAACATCAGGAAGTTGTAGGGCAATGGGAAAAGGATTCCTGGTGATGGAGGAAACCAGTTACTACATCACAAGTAAGTTCAAAAACACCAATAAAGCTCTAATGGAATTCTAAGTTTTTGAGTTTGAGACAGAAATACAAAAGCCATTTTCATAGAAGAACCAAGAGGAACCAAGATGACAAGGAACCAAGATGACAAGAGGCAGCATCAGTATTTGTATGCATGACTAAGATCTGTTCAGAACTTCTGCTATCTGTGGCTTTCTGTGAAGGAATGTAGATCTGGCCTTGGGAATGGGGAAGAAAGGGGTGAGCCCTTAAAAAAGATCACTCAGACAAGAGAAAGAAATTCAAAATAACACTGTCTTAATTTTGCTTGATATAAGAGGGGATTAGAGATAAATGCTAGGAGACCCTCAAGATTGCTGTCAGGTCTTTAAAGTTTGTCAGGTCAAGAAACAAGACCAGAGGATACCACGGTTCTTCTTTATTACTGTAAGGTGGAAAAACAGAATTCCCCATACAATTGTTCACCTTCAAAGCAGATATTTGCCTTGTTTTTTCATGTGCGAATGCATTTTATCCTGTGCAGGTTTTTCATTTGGCTGCGTTACCATACTATCCTCAGTGCTCTGGAAGATGGTTGATTGCTCTCCTTTGCAATGTTGTGTCTCCTTTTGTTTAAGTCCCTTGTTTCTTTTACTAAATTGCTTAAGTCAAAGCTTCTGAGGCTTGTACTTTTGGCAAAAACCTCTGCTAGAAGGAAAACAAAAAGAATGGCTTTTCTCCATGTTCTGTGTCTATGTCATAGAGAGTGCACTACCTGAGTTAATAAATGATGGTAAATTCCTTTAGGCATGATCAAACTGAGAATTTGTGTATCTGATCTGATCTAATATTTATTAGTAGGGGCGCAGCGGCCGAGCAGTTAAGAAGTTGGGCTTGTCAGCTGGAAGGTCAGCAGCCCAAGTTTGAGACCCAAGCACTTCTGTGCACAGGTCTGCCCCACCTCCTGCCAACCTAGCAGCTCAGAAGCATGTAAATAGGATAAACAGGTGCCATCTCAGTGGGAAGGTAAAAGTGTTCCGTGCACCTCAGCATCTAATCATGCCGGCCACATGACCACAGAAGCACCTTTGGACAATGCTGGCTCTTCGGCTATGAAACAGAGATGAACACCGCCCCCTAGGGTTGCCCACGATTGACAGGGGAAAGCTTTACTTTTTACCTTTCAGATATTGATTGGCTGCAGTTCATTCCTTGCAAAGATTCTGCTCTAGATGAGTTGGCTGGGGAATTTTGGGAGTTGAAGTCCAAACCTCTTAAAGCTGCAGAACTTCAGCTACGCTGCTGTAAACCTTATTCCGCAACACAGTGGTAAACTTGTGGGCTTATATCCCCTCCCAGTCACAGAAAGGGGAACATATTAATATCATGATTTTTCAATATCACAGGTAAGGTGAGTTTTTATTTTTATTTTACAGTATTGACCAAAACATTGTACACTTCTTCCCCTCTTAAGGAAGCTCCTATGCTATTTAATTATCTATTCCATCTCATTTGCCGACCTATATTAAGCATGACTTGAAAGAAAATTTCATTATCAGAACTGAAAATATACTAATCTCATTAAATCCACAGTGGACGCTGGGATTAAAAGCCAGTATTTATTGTCCTTAACTTTCCCTGGGTGTGAAGTGAGGCCAGGAAGGAGAGTGAGTATGGGGTAACATTTTACAGCGAGGGAATATGCAGTCTCCCATGCTTCAATAATCTCCTATGTGTGAAAATAAGCTAGGAAGGTGAGTATCCTGTTTGTTCCCCCCTTTCTCTCTCTCTCCAATCCCTTTTCCCTCTCTCCCCTTCCCCTTGCCTGGGTGTGAAAGCAGGCCAGGAAGGAGAGGGAGTGTGGGGTAACATTCTGCATCAAAGTTAGAAGAGGCAGGGAAGGGTTAACTAGGAGGACATTAATCCATGGTTAAAATCACTCCCAGTGTCACTTTCAGTTCACAATTGTTGTGTGTGGCTTGCAACAGTGTACTTGTATGGTTCTTTCCGTCCTCTGAAGATGAGTTCCAGGGGGAAGCTCAAAAGCTCAGGGCAATAAATACGGACTTTTAATCCCGGTGTTCACGATGGATTCAATGAAATTCAGACATGGGAGTTGGATTTTCTTTCCCATTCATAATCTCCACTGATACATATTTTGAAATATTGTACTCTTTCCTTGATAACTCCACTTGACACTAATTCTTTACCCTTAGAATCTCCAAATTAAGATAAAGGTGATTTGTTTGAGGTTTTTTGCACTGACAACAATACTGACAATAGACTTACTCTATTTTCTTAAATGGTCAGGAGTTTCACGCTCCTGACCCTTCAGGCTTCTCTAACTTTGTGCCTTCCAGTTCCATTTATTTATTACATATTTGTTTATTTCTTTTGTTTTAGTAAATGTGTAAGACTCTCAGTTCCCATGGTACCAGGCATCTTACGAAACCATAATAATCTGATAGCAATCAAAAGATTAATATATATTTTATAGGTAAAGATTTCCCCTGCCTGTTGTGTCCGACTCTCGGGAGCAGTGCTCATCTCATCTCTAATTCACAGCCGAGGCTGCCAGTGTTTATCCAAAGATGCTTCCATGGTCACATGGCTGGCATGACTATACAACAAAGCACATGGATCACTGTTATCTTTCCCACCAAATAGGCAGTACCTATTTATCTACTTGCATTTTTACATGTTTCTGAACTGGTGGGTTGGCAGCAGCTGGGGCAAGTAATGGGAACTCACCCTGTTACGCGGCACTTGGGTCTTGATCTTGGGCTGCTGAGCCCAAGCATCTTAACTGCACAGCCACAGTGCCCCTAGATATATGCAGTTAAGATGCTTCAGCTCAGCAGATGAGATATAGAGAGAGAGATGATTACAGATCCAGATATAGATATCTGAGTTTAGGGCTGCACAAGAACAAGCACTAAGTACCAGATCCATAGAAGCAAGAGTCTACCACATTAGGCAAGATCTGAGATGCAGACCATGCAGAGGCCCCAGAGACAGTCCAACACATAATGGTAGGATAGCAGGCAAGAATAGCACAACCAGGTACAGGCATTGTGTACAGGAACATCTGCACAGTGTATGGGCTAGATTGTCACCCAAGTCCAAATGGGAGATCCAAAAAAAGGTCATGGAGAGGGCTAAGATCACATGGGACTTCCAAATCAAGATAGGCAGGCAGGTACTAACCAATCAACCAGACATTGTGGTAGCAGACAAAGTCCAGAACATAGTGGTGATGGTAGATGTAGTAGTGCCAAATGACAGCAGCATTAGGAAGGAGTATAAGAAACCGGAGAAGCCTGAAATAAAAGCTGGAGAGGATGGTAGTAGCTCCAACAAATCCCAGGAAGAATGTCAAGAGTTCTGTGTCCAGAAGTGTGCAGTGCTAGGAACAGCCAAGATACTGCACAGAACTCTCAAACTCCCTGGCCTCTGGAAGAGGTCCTAAGATTGAGGAAATCATATACTTCCCATAGGGTTGAGAAGGGATTTTTATTATTATAATTATTCCCCCCTCCTTCTACACTGCAATAAGAAAAGGACGCTCCATAATACCAACAGCAATTTATTCCAAAATTTAGAGTCTGCCACAAAAAAAGCAGAACTGCTCATTTTAAATGTATTTAGGATATGAGTCAGAATATGTGCCCCTCATTAAAGCCCTGATGCTTTTAAAGCCTGCGTGTCCCATGCTAATAACTGTTCACAACATCTCGCATCTTTTGTATTCTTAGTATGGAAACTTCTCAAATTATACCAGCAGGAGCAAGCTCTAGGGCTCCAATGCCTGAACTTCTGAATGTACCCACGCAAATGAAATCCTCTAGGCTAAAACACAGACCATATACATTAGCTAGTGAGCTGCCCTATCGGGACAGCACATGTATATTTATTTTATTTCCTTTCCTGAATCTTTTTTCCAGGAGAAAGGGTCTCATCAAAGACAAAGTTAGCAAGGAGGCAGCTTTTCCCCCTCTGGCTGCCTCATACAACCACAACGAGTGATGCTGGATGAGTCGTCGCACTGGTGTTTCCAAAGCCCTCATAAATCCCAGAGAGAGCTTGAGTAACATAATCCTGTAGAAGGTAAGTAAACAGACGAGAGCCATTCCAGCCTGAGTTTGTAGCTTCTAAAAGCAGGCACTTCGTAGAGAATGGAAAGGAATCTCGGGGGGCGTACAGAGGTGCACATGCAAAGCTCAGCTGACCCTCTTGGTTTGTTTCTGGCTCTGATTTAGTTCAGCAGGGAGAGGAAGAGCAGATCGGGACTTATCTCTTGCCCCATCCTCAGAGACGGCTGGCAACCATTCCTGGAGTGCAGAAACGAGCAACGTTGGCCTCTCTCTCGACTGCTCTCCGCTGAGAGCAACCTCCCACCACCTTTTCCACTTCAAAACGACCTTTGTTCCCTTGTATCAGCTCCCCAGTGCGCCTAGGGCTTCGTTTTGACTACTTTGCAGAGGAAGGCCCACCAACCTTGGCAACTTTAAGACATGTGGACTTCAACTCCCAGAATCCCTCATGCCTGCTCTAGTACCCTTTTGATCTTGCTACAATATAATGAATAACCCAAATACTGTTGATTGGAAACTCAATGGGAACTTGGTTAATTTGTTTTGCCTTTCAGAGTTCCTGCTTTCAATTGCCTTTTTTTCTTTCTTTTCTTATAATGCAGTTCGCTACAGGTAGTCCTCAACTTACAACCATTCGTTTAGCTACCATTGAAAGTTTCGAGACCACTGAAAAAAGTGACTTAGGACCGGTCCTCACACTTATGACATCTCAGCATCTTCGCAGAAATATGATCAAAATTCAGGCACTTGGCAACCAGCATGTATTTATGACAGTTACACTGTGTCCTGGAATCATGTGATCACCATTTGAGACCTTCACAGCTGGCTTTAGACAAGCACAGTCAATGGGGTAACTTGGATTTGTTTAATGATTGTGTGATTCACTTAACAACTGCAGTGATTTGCTTAACAACTGTGGCAAACAATGTAGTAAAATTGGACGTCACTCACTTAACAACTGCCTTGCTTAGCAATGGAAATTCTGGTCCCAATCATGGTCATGAGTTGAGGACTACCTGGATTATACCAAGTTTTCCACTCCTCTGTGGTAGATGGCTTTCGCCCTCAGCTTTCAAATAGTGAAAACCTTCTACTTTTGATACTTTAACCTGATAAATATAATTTAACTGTCTGTATATTGTGCCTTCAAGTCAGTGTCGACTCCTGAGGACTACTTGGACTAGACTCTGCATTTTCCTTGGCAAGATTTTCATACTAGCCCTTGCCTTCTTCCTAGGGCTGAGAGAAAGTGACTGGCCCAAGGTCACCCAACTGATATGACTCAAATTGGTGTAGTAGTTAAGATACCAAGTTGTCAATCAGGGGGCAGTAGGAGAATTATTCAGTGGGAACACATGATAGCTAGACTGAATATCTGGTAAGTTCTCACAAAAGTATTTGAGTAGGGATAGAATTTTCTTACATTGGTTTACAGACAGATCAACATAAGCATAGGATAGGATCAGCTTAAGTATGGATATGCCCAAAAATCTGAACAACATTGTAGATATCCTTGGCAATAATTTACAGGTATAGCCAGAACACAGAACAGATGAGAGGTACAATATGTTCAGCTGAATGTATGGTGGGGTGTCATGTAGATAAGGCAGGTAGATCCCATATTGTAACTGTTTATATTCAGGAAGCTATTTTCAAATAATCAATGACCGTACTACTTTACTGATCAAATAAGGATGGTCCTCACTTTTTTCTCTTTAGTCTGTGCATAATATTCATACAAATAGTTACTAGTAAGATAGAGAGTGATTTGTGATTTAATATTTGTGATTTAGTATGGCAGACAGATTGCTAGCATGACTGATTGTTCCTACTATGAAATGTTGGATTGCATTTAATTTGCTACTTTTTTAGATGTTTTTGTATTCTTTAACAGGTTTTTTTCCCTTATTGTCAACTGTTGAATAATTCTGGCAGAAAGCCAGCATCCATCAAAACAGCATTTGCTTTTGGTAAATAGAGCGGCGAATAAATTAATAAAATAAATAAATCTCATCTGCTTACACGTGACTTTCAGAAAGCTCTTCAGACCACTGGCATGGCTTGATGGCTAAATGACAGAGCTATAATTTAGGAAGTCCATTGCTTAAATTACACAGTGCAAACATCCTTATGGAGAAGGACTAGCCATGTTGTTATCTGAGAGGATTAAAGATGGCTTAATCATAAACTAATCATAAACTAGGCATTGTTTTGGTTCAAACAACATACCAGACCATGACTAAGATAGGGCACCTACAACAGGCCATAGTTACTATCAGATACTGGACTAACAATAGATCAATAAAAAAAAAGGCACTGCAGGGATTCCAGCCATTCTGCGTCATTGCTGTTAAGATCTACCAACAGAATCTTGAAAGTCTGTCCAAGTTTTGCATACATTTTTCTCTGTGCCTCATCTTATTGGGAAGGTTCTCTGTTATCCAAGGACTGGACAAACCATACTGTAGAAAATAACTACACTGGAACCTCGGATTGCAAGCGTAATTGTTCCGGAAAAGTGTTTGGAATCCAATACACTTGATAAGCAAAGTGAATTTTCCCATAGGAAATAATGTAAAGTCAGATGATCCATTCCACATGCCCAAAAATATTCATATAAAAATAATTTTCAATGGTATTTTATGTACAAATTATTGTCCCTAATATATGAAACAAATAATGATTAATACACAATATAAAATAAAACAAATTAACCAGCACTTTAACTTTGAGAAGAGACCTGGCTGGCGTGAGGGAAATGAGAGGGAGGAGATGAGGAGGAGGGGGATTACTTGGAAGGAGAATCTGCAACCTGAACCTGGGAGTTCTTTCTCTTGGATACCTTTCGCTAACAGTACCAGTTTCATTCAATTTACACTTTTTGGATTCAGTGTCCTCTTTTGATTCACTGGAATGTCTTTCCTTTTGTTCATATTTAACAAGGAACCTATCCAATGACACTTGCTTTTGCCTCCATTTGAGGATTTCTCAGAAATGTGACATTGCATTATCATTAAACAGATTCATTGTTTGCACTGCTACAGCCTTATTTGGGTGGTGCTTTTCTACAAAATTTTGCACTGTTTCCCACATTTTGCACACCTCCCTAATCTCATTTGAAGATGACTTGCTATAAAATCTTGCGAGGTCAGCCACGCAAACACCTCATTCGTGCTTCTCAATTATTTCCTTTTTAACTTCTCTTTAATCATCTCCTTCTTCTTACCACCTTCCTTTTCATGCTTTGGTCACAATACATGTAAACATGTAATAATGTAAAATACACATAATAGCGTAAATATTATGTTTGCACGGATACAGCCTGTACGAGAGAAACACACTGACTGAGGATGAGTAGTTCTGTGAGATTTCCCATGCGAGTTCATTGTGTAATGCTCATCTTGCAAGTTATCACTTGTTAACCAAGTTAAATTTTGTTAAACATTTTTGCTGGTCTCGCAAAGCACTCGTAAAGCACGTTACTTGCAATCCAGGGTTCCACTGTATACCCAATGCTTCCCCAACAATAGGTTATTGCTCTGGGTTAACTCCATCCTCTGAGGCTTTGCAAGTTGATATACTTGTATAAATAAATATTTAAAACAAAAGTCTTAAAATTGGTAAAGTGGCAAACAAGGCTTACCTCTCTCCAAAACTCTTGCACTCGTTGGGATTAGGTGCTACCTCAATGGGGTTGCTCCTTTTCTCGTTGCTGCTGAGCTCCAGGACAAGTTCCAAGCAGTGCTGTTTCTGACCCCTCCAGCTGAGCTCCCAAGCCAAGGCAGGAATCCCACCAAGATATGCTGCTGTTACTTGTGGTTCTGGCAGTTGACCGATAACCCTCTTGCCTGTCTGGAATACTGTAGTTGTTTTCAACTATTTTCAACCTTGGCATAGTTGGCTGAAGAATTCTGGGAGCTGAAGTCCACATGTCTTAAAGTTGCCAAGGTGGATACACTTATCTTAAACATGCATTCCCCCACATCTTTAAATTCCCATGCAATTACAGTGGGATTAAAACACTTTGCATTAATGACAATCTGACCCATGGTTTGGTTAAAAAAAACGAGTATATTTCCCCTTTCAGTCATGTCTGACTCTAGGCTTATTTCTAGCAATGCTCATTTCTTTCCATAGCTGAAGAGCCAGCATTGTCCAAAGATGCTCCTGTGCTCATGAGGCCAGCACGACTATATGCCGAGGTACATGGAAAACTGTTACCTTCCCACCAATTTAGACGGTACCTATTTATCTACTTGCATTTTGCATGCTTTCAAACTGCTAGGTTGGCAGGAGCTGGGGCAAATAATGCGAGCTCACCCATTATATGGTGCCTGGATCTCAAAACTTGGGCTGCCAGCCTTCAGGATAATGGTTTGGTTACAGGAAGCCAAACCACAATAGAGCTTAATGAGTTATGCAATTACAGTTACTGTATTCCAGCCTTTTTTCACTACTTGCAATCTGAGGATGATAATATTGATCTGTAGCTACTGTAAAGGTACATGAACTGCAGGATTTAAAAGTAATGTAGATGACACATGAGGATTCTATTTTACATTTTTCTCCAGAAGATTATCAGTGTTCTGTAAGCATGGCTGTGCTCAGTCCTCATTAGATTATTTTTGGGATTTTTCCTTTCAAGTTCTTCTCCCACTAATTCTTTATACTTCTGCAAGGCTGCCAATAGTGTTTTCCTCTGTTTGCATGTTTGTATTAGTTCCATAACAATTGACACTAATTATCCAAACATCAGAAATAAGGCACTTTTGCATAATGAGCCATTTTGCATAATGGTATATATATGTGTGTTGAAAAGTACTAAACCCCTATTTATTCTTTTTATAAGTCAGTGTGTCTGAAACTTTTGAGTGCTAAATTCAGCACAAACATCTTGAACTCGGAAGTGGGGAGGAAAGACACCTAATTATTATGCAGTTTTATTTTATTATTCCCTGGTTTCCAAGGCATCAACATATATTGTTATTGTCTTTGAGGGCTATTTTTTCTCAGGCATGAATGTTAAAAGCCCAGTGCGTTTTTATATGAATTGTTCATTATGGATCTATTGGAAGCATTTGACCTGCCATGTCTTTTTTGTGGCAGGCATCTGTACTGACAGCAGATGGCAACTGGTAGGATTCAGAGTTACTGTGCCAAAGATCATATTGTTTGAAGAGACATCAGATTCTGTACTTTTACAGAGAAAAAAATAAGTAATTTAATGACTTATTTTGGGGGCTTTTCTGTGCATGTTTTTATTGTCTGTATATTTTATTGGGTTATGTAGTGAAGGAAGCTGTTGTGGCAGTACACAGGCAAAATAGATAAATAATGTAGCTGTTAGTTCTGCAATGGTATCTCAGAAATGTTTTCATCTGCTTCCTCAAATCAAAAGATTATGGCCATATCTGCACTGCACCTTAAGCTGCTTCTGTAAAGGCATGTGAGCATGAACTTGGGAGACAGGAGGAGGAGCCACGGCTTAGACAATGGTCTGATCAACAACATTTGTGTCTGAAGGAGGAGGAGGAGTGAAAGCATCTCAAAAAGGACCCTCCCTAGTTCTCAGGAGAGTAAAAGTGAGAGTCAGAGGGATATTTTCATAATTGAAAGATTGATGCCAGCCTTGCAAGTGTTGTCCCCAAACATGTCATTAGCTTGGTGTCGAAGCCAATATTGAAGCCAATATTGATGGATTTTAACAATGTTTCTTATGGTACCAAAACAAAACGCACTCTCAGCATTCAATGGAGCTGAAGAGCCCCGATCATCAATTCCCAATGATATTTATAGAAAAAGATACACACCCACCTTTGCTGTCCCAAACCCTCCCATAACATGCGGATTACGTGTAGCGATTATTGGGCTATCTGCGCTCTACATTCCTAAGTTCTACAGAACTATCAGCTAAGAGCTATACCCCCCATAAATCTCTAGGTTAGGATAGCACAATAAGGTCTTCTGAAAAATTCTTCTTTTGGCCATTTGGTTTCTTATCTCTGGATATCCTCCCTTCTTGCTGTTCTAACAAGCAAGCTAATTTCTTAAGGTTAGCTATGCTGTAAGTTACACTGTACAAGAATAATTATTTTCTCACCATTCCATCAGGCCATCACCACACTCACATTTCTCAGGGTGGTAAAATAGGCATTCAAGTATTTCTGAATATGGCTCCTCACAAGGTAGTCCAGACAAGAGGCATAATAGCTCTATCTTTACTGAAGGGTGACATTGACAAAATTTTACAAGTCCTGTCCCTCACTTTTACTCTCCCCAAACTAGGAAGGTCCCTTCTGAGATGCTTTTACCACCTTTCTTCTTTCAGACTCATGTATCAGACCACTGTCTAGGGTGCAGCTTTTTCTTCTGTCCCCCAAGGTCATTCCCACATACCATTACAGCTCCTGTCCACGATTTTTGCTGGCTTGATTCTAAACTGACCTCAGAAAATCCAGTCTGGACTGCAACACTTTGGCAATTGTTTGCAAAGCACTATGTCAAGGCTGCTGGCTATCATAACCTCCCCTGGACCATTCCTTTACAACTGTGCCTTTCTAAACTGTCTATTCTAGGAAATAAATAGCTAACTGCTCTCCTTCCAGAGGACAGGTCTTACTGGACCTATGTACATGTGAATGAATGTGTATGTAGCTGCATGTGCATGTATGCATATGTACAAGCAGAACAACCAGCTTTTTAAAAAGTATTGTTTACCATCCTCTGGATTTCTGAGCAGCAGCATCCATGAGATAGTAGTGGTCAAAATCTGCAAGATGATGGGCATGGTATATTCAGTGACATTCCATGCATTTTCTCTCTCTATCAAATTTATATCTCACAAAACAAATTTATTTATTTATTAAATTTGTATGCCACCGAAATCTGAAGATTCTCAGCTGCTAACAACAACAAAACAATACATTAAAAACACTTAAAATAAAATAATGCAACTGTACAACAGAATTAAAAAACAAAATAACACCAATAACAATTATTACTTAAAAATTAAAAATGATAAAGGCAGTTAAAATCATATTGGGCAAAGTGATGTTAATAACAATGGAGCGATCTTACTAATTTGTCAGTTTTCTGGGTTCTTGATGGCACAATCAGGTCTTGAGCAACCTTCAGAAAGTCAGAAGTGATGGTGCCAGTTTAACCTCATGGGGAAGGATATTCCACAATGCAAGCGAGAAGGCCCAGCTAGGGCCCATCAAATTCAGTCCCCTAAATGGCAGCACCCACAGTATGCCCTTTCTACTAGACCTGGTGGGACAGGAAGATATAATTGGGGAAACGGGTTTTTACATTTTGACTGCAAAATTGTGCCTCCCATCTTCCGGATTTTGCCTCTCTTTCACACACACATATGCACACACAGGAAGACACCTACATCTGTAACAGCTTCTGAAGGTAATACAGTAATGGTGTTGCAATAGCATAATGGTTCTCACGCTTCCTTAAAATTCAGGTTTGAAACCCTGCAGAATGTTTTTAATTACTGTTTTTCCTTCTCTGAGCTACCTCCTTTTCTGCTGGGCTTAAAAATCATAATAAGTCTTCCAGTCCATGGCTTCACCTTTCTGTCAGTCCCTCAAATGAGAAGCAGGAAAACAGCCCTTGAAAAATCAGGAAAACATTCCCAGAGGTGACCTTTGCAGTGGGCAATGGGTGGATAAGAAATGATGTCCATATCTATTCTTGCCCACCACAAAGGCTTGCTGGCCTGCGAATAATAGTGCAGATAAGCCCTTAATATTCAAGGACCCTATCTGCAGGCTTTTGTTTGCCCTCCATATTATCCAAGATGAGAAATTAGCAATTAGGAATAATTAAGAATGGGGAATTACTGCTCATTAGTCCTGCAATTGAGGCTGCAATCCTGATAAACATTTACTCGGGCAATAAGACCTACCGGCCTCAACAGGGCCTGGTGCTTCCGAGAGATGGGGTGGGGGTGGGGATGAATTTGCTGGCCTAATGGCCCCATTCAACAATATGATGCTATTAATAATGTACAAGATTACACAGCAAAAGAAAAAGCCAGGCTAAACCTCGGAAACCAAATGATGTTATCACTAAAGAGATTTGTTATTTGTTCTGCATCCATTGTTGTTTATGGAAACTTGGCTTTCTGAAATAAGACATTATTCAGCAAACTACGGCTGTAGTTGTGACAGAATGTGGGATCCTGTTTCATGCTAAGCCCTGTTGTAGTTTACTGTGTATCTTCTCTGTGCATCATAGGTAAAGAAAACAGAATCTTTCGTATCAAGGCACACTTTGGGTGAGAAACAGGTGCTTCATATATATGTGCTCCTTTTGACTACATCCTCAGCAAGATACTTTTTTTGATATCTCAGTGGAAAGTTGAGGTTAAGAACCAACTTTTTTTTCATGTGAACATGTGTCTGTGTGCATGTGCTTTCAAGTCAATGGTAATTCTTGGCAACTGCCTGGACTAATCCCTCCAGTTTTCTTGGCATGATTTTTTGAAGTGATTTATTATCTATCTATCTATCTATCTATCTATCTATCTATCTATCTATCTATCTATCTATCTATCTATCTATCATTGCCTTCTTCCTAGGGCTAAGAAGGAGTAACTCTAAGAGAGAGTGTCATCCAATTGGCTTCATGCCTAAAGTAGATCTCGAACTCCCAGTCTCCTAGTTTCTAGCCTGCTCTCTTAACTGCTGTACCAAACAGGTTCATCAGTGGGTTCATTTGAACATAGCATAGCTTTTATACCCCATCATTTGGATGTAAACTTCATTATTTATTTTACTTATTTACAAGCATTAATATGCCACTCCAGTAACTCTGTGTGGTCTACAGACCTTTTAAAATAAGGATAAAAATCAATCAGAACAACATAACAAGGATTAAATGACAAACACAAAAATCTTGACACTCAATTAGCACTCAAAAGCTTGAAAGGAAGCAAAAAGCCAACTGCAATCCATCCCCAAGGCTTTCTGGAAAAGATGCTTTAATGTCTTTCCTAAAAATCAGCAGGGTAGAAGAGAATCTGATTTGGGGAGCTGTTCCAGAGAAGGGGGACCATCATTGAGAAGGCATATCCTCTCTGGACCCCGAAGAGAAGGTAGCTTTTCTACTCTAGTCAATTGGGGATCGGAAACAATTAT
The DNA here is from genome assembly GCA_032468055.1 of Acrochordus granulatus. Classification (NCBI taxonomy): domain Eukaryota; kingdom Metazoa; phylum Chordata; class Lepidosauria; order Squamata; family Acrochordidae; genus Acrochordus; species Acrochordus granulatus. The sequence goes on along the minus strand of JANHZU010004936.1, from coordinate 305,496 downwards.
TCTGATCTGATCTTGCTGTTATTCCAACTGAGGTCCCAGAGGCAACTTGTGGCCTGTGATATTCAGACACTGTATGCTTCAGGATACACTCAGGAGTTTTTCCCATGGCTTCTACTGGATCTTGTTTGGCTGTTCCCTCTTTCTCCTTTTTGGAAAGGGAAGTTTATAGTCTCATTGCAAAGGTGGTAGCCCAGACATCTGATCCAAGCTGCATTCCTTTAAGATGAAGGCACATGTACAAAAGAGGTGAAGGTTACATCACAATGCTCATTCTGGCACTGCGACCTGCCCTCCTGCTGATGTCTCTGCATTCCAGGTCTATGTATTAGACGCCAGTTAAAGGAGGCAGCATATAAGACAGTCAAATGCCACAACCTGAATATTCAGTCAGTTATTCAAGACTGACAGACAATATAGGGAGATTGATTAATAGGCAGTCTATCATGCCTTGCCAAGAATGTCCTAAAAGCAAGCTTTAAAAGGACAGAGTATCTTTCAAGCATCTTTCCTGCTGTAGATGCACAGTTAGCATCCCCAGAGAGAAATCTAATTGAGTTATTCCACTGATGAAGACTGTAGAGGAAATGCCTTGCTGCTTGCTCCCTGCCTTAATAAAGAGGCCATCTCATTTCTGCAGAAACTGCCATTTGAATCAGCTAAAATCTTTGTTCAGGCAGCAGCTGCATCTTTAGAAGAAGACATAAATCATAACAGAGAATTTCTCAATGGGAGGAATTTGCAAGCAGTCTTGATCTGTTAGCTTTGCACTTTCATACATTAGTAAATAAAAGCCCCAAGTGTTAAAGATTTATTGTTTAAACACAATGATTGTAGAAGACAATCTACATCAGTAACTTCTAATAATGTTTCTAGTGAATCTTCTTTTCCCGCTTTTCTTGACCATCTTTCCCTGATGGATATTTTTTTCTTGCAACCTATCATTTGTTTGGTCCATTTCGAACATCAGATACTTTACAAACCAGATTGTGATCATTTTCCTGAGGGCTCTTTGTGCTTCATGGTTTGCAATAGCAGGTGGTCAATAAGAGGAGGAAAATAAAATTTGAATAGCGTAATAATTTAGTTTGTAGCTACAGTTAAAGATAAGACTAAAAAATCTCAAGACACTTAATTTCCAAGAAATTTTGCTCTACAACTGACAAAAATCATTCATACTAAACACAATGGCCCAGTTCATCCAGGACACTTAACTAGGATAGTATAGATGCTATTTTTCAAGCAAGATCTGTTTTTAGATTCAAGTTCTCACTTGACCTCAGATCTAACTAGGTGATTTTGGGACAGCCACTCTCTATCAGCTCACCTAGAATTGCTGTGAAAATAAAACATGGGATCATCCCCTGTATAAACTGCATTGAAACCTTAGAGAAAAAAGAGTATGTAAATACAGAAAGAAATTAATGTGTACGCACTATTTTAAGTAAGTGTCTATTCTGAGTAGATAATGATCCATCTTTGGCTTTTTCAATGTGTGTATATGCTTTTAACCTGCTATGTTTCGCAACAAAGTTTAAAAAACAGGCATCTGGACTGGATTTTTCTCAAGTAGAAGACGTTTCACCTTTTATCC
>JANHZU010004936.1:273624-287318 GCA_032468055.1 Acrochordus granulatus | reverse complement strand
CCCCGTTTCCAAGCCGAAGAGCCAGTGTTCGTCCTGGGATGGCTCCGTGATCATGTGGCCAGCATGACTGGATGCCTCAGGCGCACGGACACAGTTAACTTCCCGCCGGAAGGGGCGGTACCTATCCATCTACTTGCACTTGCACGCTTTTGAACCACTAGGTGGGCGGGAGCTGGGGCAGAACAGCAGGAGCTCACCCTGCTGCGCAGCAATGCTGGGTCGTGATCTCGGGCCGCCAACCTTCCAGCTGGCAAGCCAAGCTCTTACCCACTTGCATCACCGCGCCCCTATCAAATACCTTAGGACTAGGCTACTTATCAAATTTGTAGCCCACCCATCTAGCTATTAGTGACTCAGTTATCCTGAGAAAAATACAGTGGATTATACTATTTAATATTAAATAATATAGTACAGTGGAACCTTGGATTGCAAGCACCTCGGTGCATGAGATTTTCACAAGACGAGCAAAAATTTTTCATAAAATTTATTTCGGTTGACAAGTGGCAACTTGCAAGACAAGCACCACGCCATGAGCTTGTGCAGAAAATCTCACAACGGAACCGACAGTTCTCTCTCGCTGCGTAAACAGCGTAAATTAAGTGAAAGGCGTTCAAGAGAAGGAACTGCAGAGACTCAGACTCCGGGTTCTCCTTCCAAGCAGTCCCCTCCCCTCCTCCCTTGCGCCAGCCGGGATTGTTCTCAAAGTGCGCGCGCACACACACACACCCTCATCGCCCAGCACCATCCAGCCCATCCCCTGCTGCCCATCTCTTCTACCCTCATAGAATGGAGGCAGGTTAAGACAAGAAACATTTCCAAACCACCCAAGAAAGACCCCCAGAAAGATATTACTGAGGGAAACGGCCATTTTGCCTCAAGCAGCGGTGGCAGTGGATCCTCCGATCCAGTAGGGGGCACCGGACAGCAGCCAGCCTAGCAGCAGCCGAGGCTAGAATCTGCCTCGAAGCAGATCCATAAGTGCTGGTTAGTTTGTTCTATTTCTGCTTTATATGGTGTGTTAATCATTGTTATTTGTTTCAGATGTTAGGGACAATCATTTCTACATACAATTCCGTTGAAAATTATTTTTTGGGGACGTGGAACGGACCATCCGACTTTCCATTGTTTCCTATGGGAAACCACATTTCAGTTTAAGAGCGTTTTGGACTAAGAGCAGTCTTCCGGAACAGATCAGGCTCACAATCTGAGGTTCCACTGTATTTAACATTTAAAGATTTTCCAATAAAACTGTTACTACACGCTGATACATATCTTAAAAAGCTGCTAAACGATCTCATGAATATAGCATATGGGTCAGTGAACCATCAAATTTTTTACACCTCTAATATAGGAAATCTGATGTCGATCCTTCCAAATACATTTAGTGGAGACTCCAATACATCCTAAATATATTTTTTTGATGAATCAACCTTAATATCAAATTTATAGATTCCATTTTAACATTTTTAAGGACATGAAGCCATTGATGTGGCTTTACTGAAAATTCCAGTTCTTTAGCCCATATTTGAAATATCCCAGAAATGTCCACTCTAAAAATATGATTGAACTTTTGATAGTGTTATGTTATATGTTTTATTTCCATCAAGTAAGAAAACACCTCAGGTGCCTTTAAGGCAGCCAAAGCAATTGGTCCATATTGATGATTAGAATATGCTTAAGCTGAAGATATCCCTGTTGGGAAAACCAATTTGAAGTTGGAAAAAATCCTTAAAATAAAATGACTTACTACTGATTTTCAAAGCAGAATTTTTCCAAAGAGCTAGATATTTATGAGTCTCAGTTTTCATCCAAATACGACCCAAAGATTTCTCATTGGAGGAAGAGAAGAGGATGAAACAAGCAGTTGCCTCGATCTCTATGCACTAGAAGTCAAGAAATCTTAAAAAGTAGATGGATTTTAGATAAATGGAATCTATGAAGCTGCTTTTCTGGGGCTTAGTTTAATGTTCTTTCTAGCATAATGACACTTGATTTTATGAAATATTAGACCATAAGTATAATATCTGATTAAATCTGAAGCCATGGGAAAGGACATGTTGGAAGAGGGTAAAAGAGTCTTAATATCCTAACATATGAGCTAAGACTTGTCTTGAGGGAAAAGATGGGAGAAACCTCTGTACACTGGGAGGTTATGAATTTGATCTGCATAAGAAAAATGAATAAGAACAGCTAAAAAAAATTATCTGTGAGATTTTCCAAATGATGAAAAAGGGGATTTTGTTTCTAATTAAGAGCTAGTTTTAGATCACTAAACCTGTTATTTCAGGATAACTTACTGCCCCCAAAATAAACATAGCTACAGCAATCAAATGTTCAACCAAACCCTAAGAATTAAGCATAAGTAAAGCTCACATATTGATCACACATTTATCACTTGATAAATGCATGTTAAACAGCAGGCATGTATTTTTTCCAAAATATTCTCTGAATCTAGCATTTATCAATCTAGCTGAAACTGTGTATTCTCAAAGGCCCAGGCTGTGCTATGCAATTTCATAGCTGAATTTTCCATGTACTTTTTCAATAGCTCGCTATTCAGGAATTCTATCCATCTATCCATCCATCCATCCATTTTTGGCAATCTGAAGGTAGATGAACTTCAGTTCCCAGAATTCCCCAGGCAGCATCAACTTGACACCGAAGTTGCCAAAATTGTGAAACACTGTGCTAGAGATACGACCAACAGAGAAATTCTCCCTCAATAAGTTCCAGACATTTCACTATTATTTATTTGCGTGATTAGTAGGTATAATAATGATATCACATATGTTATAAAATATAACAAAAGCAAAATACTCCCTTCTAACATGCTCATAATATACAAAACAAAATGAAGCAAATAATCAGAAGGGAAGATGAAACAATATTTACATGGATTTTAGTTCAAAAGTATAAATATTAGTTTTTTAATGTGATTTGATGTCAAGGCTGAAAAGTTACGAACAAGCAACTGTAAACATCGTAAAATATCAAATGATAAACTTGTGCACATCTTAAAAATGGTTTAAATGTGCTTTGGTCTTTATTTGAGTAAAACACTTCTCTGTCATTAATTAATTTTCTTCAGTCTTCTTGGACAAAACTGGAAAAAATGGTGATGTTGGTTTGCATGAAAACCTGAAGAAGACTCTACTTTAATACATAGTAGAGAGGTGCTGCAGTCATGGAAAGATCAAACACTTCTTCCAGATAGTTTTTGAAGCTTGCACAGCCCTATCAAATCATTATTGTATTTAATTTGTAAACTATTCCTAATTATTAAATAGCATTGCATATCAGCTATCAAATATTAGCAAAAGGTAATACGCCAGCAGTCAAATACAATCAGATATAGAATAGGAAGTGCTTGTCAACCACAATAAACCATCAAATAATAAACCATTATTTTTTCAACTAATACCAAACACCGTCAAATATCACATGCCAAAATGAGCTATCACATATTGTATTTAAGAATCATTCAGCATTAAATCTTTAAACTGAATATTAAGTGAATATAAAAAAACAATTTTGCAAATTATTGTTTTGTGGTGAAAGTTGTATGTTTTTATCTTTCCTTTTCTTTCTTTTTTGCTCTGGAGTCAGCTCTTATAATCATGAAGAATTTACACTGTTCTTGACACACATCATTTCGATAGTACAAGGTCTGAAGATTGTACATATCAGTAATATTTCATGACACTGAGGTAGGAAAAAAAAGCTGTTAACAGGCAAGATGATTTATTTATATTCCTGAGGCACACTGCTGTTAAAAAAACACCATTCTGAGCCCATTCTAGAAAAGTAGATTGGAAATGTCTGTTGTTTGCAACTGACAATTTCTATCCAAATTCCAGATAAGGTATCTTCAGGATTTTGAACTGGATTTTGATAAAAGATGGTGCCCGTCAAGTGTGCAGCATGGGAATTGAAAGACCCAAAATTGTGTTATTTTTCCCTGCCAATCATGTCCAACTCTAGGGGGTAGTGCTCATCTCCATTTCATAGCCAAAGAGCTGCTGTGTCCGAAGACGCTTCCATGGCCATGTGGCCGTCATGACTACATACCAAGGTGCACACGGAACACTGTTACTTTCCCATCAATTTAGGCAATATCTATTTATCTATTTGCATTTTTACATGTTTTTGAACTGCTAAGTTGGCAAGAGCTGGGGCAGACAATGGACACTCACCCTGTTACCTGGTGCCTGGGTCTCGAACTCAGGCTGCTGCCCTTCTGGCCAACAAGCCCAGCAACTTAAGTGCTAGGCCATCATCCTCCTGTGTTATTTATACTCAGCTTCTATATGTCAGTTGGGTAATGAAGTAGGCAGAAGTCATACAAACATTATGTGTTAAATGTCAATGTTTTTAAACTAGCACTTGACTAAAATGGTATTTCATTTAAGTCGTGTAACTATCTGAAATCCATGACAATTGTCTATAATTGGTATGTCTTATAGAGTGGCTTCCCACCCTTCCTTTCAGGTTTGGTTCAATCAAGTATATAAATGACTGAATGCTTCTTTCAATACAAAATTGCCATCACAAAGTTTGAAGTTTAGACAGGAGATTAGCTTTGACAAATTGAAACTACAATACTACATTTTTTTCCATAAATCTGTATTCAGTGCCAACAAGTCAACATTTGAGAAAATCTATTTTAAAAGCCAACAGTGTCCTGACCTGAAAGAGATTGTCTCATTTTTTAAAAAAAAATTCTTTACCTTGTTTCTTATAAATTACATTTGAGCAGAGTACCAATAACCTATGAAATTTAAGAAAAATAAATCTAGTGAACAAAAATAGGTGTCAATTGTGATAGATTTTGCTTGCTTGTAATTCAGAATGTCTCAATCATTCCCAGTGATGAATTCTCCATCAGGGATGGTCAGTGGTCAAGAAACTACTATTTTGTTGAGTCATATTTGGTAGATGTTATCCAAAATTTAAAAACTTACTATGCTTGTATTTGATGCAGTTGACTGTAGACCACAGAATCAGTAGACCATGGAATCTGATGCCTTTTGGAAGATCACATTCTTAGCTTTTAGATTCAGTGCCAGCATCTCCCTGTGAAAGGAGGAAGGAAAAATGTAATAGTGTCTCTGTCATTCACTAATGACAATACTGGACTAGATAAACTAATAAGCTGATTTGGTGGGGATAACTTTCTAAGTTCATCTTTAGTGTCCCCAAATTCTCTATTTTGTCTCTGCTGTACAATACCAAGGATTTTAGTCTCATGTACCCAATTACTATTGTTTTGTATGTTTAGAAAACTTGGTTGTAGAATCACACTAGTAGGCTGGTCATTTTAGAGAATTTCAGGATATGTTACTGGAAATAATATTAAACACAGGTCTTTTTTAAAAAGTTATTCCATATACTTGGGGGGTCTTTAGAATAAGTCCTTGGGATATATTTTCCTCATACCACGTAAGTTACAAAGTTTAGCCCAATATCTGTTTTGGGTAATGTGTTAAGTGATTGACAATTTTGCTAGCTCTGCTACTGAACAAAATTATAGAAAATTATATTGTCACTTTCCCAAGCAGGACTGAAAACAAGAATGTATATTTTAGGCAATCTATTTAATAGCCATATAAGAGGGATATTAAGAATGGAAGAATGTTCAATGGCATCATATTGGCCAATGTAGAAATCAGGAATAAATAGATCCAGGCTATGACTAAGTCTTATCTTACTTTCTGTGCTCTCAATATTACATGTTAAACCTCTGTTTCATCTCTCAAAAGGGCTTTTGCAACTTCTTTTGTCTATGGGATTTTTTTTCTCACATACTTTGTCAAGTAGGTTTTCAGGAGTGCCACATCAAAGGAGAAGAGGAAAAAGACCAAAAAGCAACAATGCAAGATGAACAAGCAGAAGGGCCAATAGTTCCACCTGTTGTCATTACTTCAGTCTTCTTGATGTTTAGATATTACCCAACTTTTTCATTTTCTTTGATTTTAGGATAGATTATTTATTATCCTCTTCATTTTCAACCAGTAGAGTGATGCCATCTGTATATTAATATAATCCAGGTCTCCCCAAAGACCAAGATCTCACACAGTGACAGCTTGAAACTGTATCTTTATTATATACTGGTAATGACAGCCATAACAGGTGATAACCTGTAATGGAGTAGAAATAATAATTTAGAATTTATATTTATATAAATTTATATTATCATTTATAATAATTTATATATTATATTATTTATATTATCATTTGGTGGAGGAGATCACTACAATATACTGTAGAGTAGTGCTTAAAAAGAGGAAATTTGGGTTTCCTCTTATCTCATCCCTTTAGGTCACCCACTGATGACCAATGCTTCTTTACTTTCTCTCATTCCCAGCTAACCATTCAGATAAATCTTCCAAGCTGGGTGGTATTTTCCTACTAACAAGACCCCTCACCTGACAATTGATGGCTACATTTTCACCCTCTTTGTGTGCTAAACTGATAGTGCAGAATCAAATGGCTACATGGTGATAACTTTTTCATCACTACATCTTTTAGATTGGTTTTATAAACTGTATTTAATGTGTTTTAAATGAGAATTTTGACATTTTACTGTTTAACATAACATACATATCCATAGCGGAAGTGTTATTTAAGAGAAAAATAATTTCCAACAATGGTTTACTATTAAATAATATTTAAATCAATTTTGAAAACTAAACTGACTTCCAACTTCCAACAATGCTTTACTAGTCAATAATATTTTGAGTCAATTTTGAAAACTAAATTGACAAAGCCAAAAATACTTAATGAAAGAGGATATGTCTATTGATACTATTAGTGTCACTAGAAATGTCTTATGGACAAAAATACCCACAAAACACTACAGCCAAAATAACAGCAACAAAGCTATTGTGCTTCTATTATTCTATCTTTTCCTCCTGTACAGATGTTTTGTTTTTTATAAAAAAAGAAAATTAAGCAAAGTACTGGAAAAACACAAAAGCATCTCAGAATGGAAAGTTTTCCTCCCATTTTATTTTTTTTATTTATTAGGTCAAGGTAACTCTGGGCAATAAATTAGCAAAACCAGGCGAAAACCAAGTTTTCCATTAAAACCAAACAAAAACAAAGCAAAGCCGAGGCCCAATCCAATCTGCATAATCACCAGAAATATGCAGATGAGATGAGACAATCGCACCATAAAAGTCTTGATTGGAAACTGCCAATTTTACCTTTCCATTTGCTGAGCACCGCAATTAGAATTAGACACAAAGCCTCTTTTTGTCTAATTTTTCTGTAGCAATGTCTGCTCTGTTGTTCATTATATTTGCTTGCTAAGGTAGATGTTCTTGGTATTCTCAAAAAGGACTGGTATAAAAAGCCCTCAGGGAAATAAGCAGTGGTCTTGGTCAGAAAGTGAGATAAAAATAGGGTTATTAAATAATATAAATAAGAAGCTGTTTTTCTCTGAGCACACCATGCAGAAAATTCTTCGCTTTGGAACTTTAATTTTCTTAACTTGAGAAGAGTATTAGCTATTCGCATTTCATTTGTCTCTAGAGTATAATGTTTGACTAAGCTAGCACTTCTTTTCTTATTACAGAAATCTCTACTTTATGCTAGCAATACTGCTTTGTTTTTATTTTTTTTATTAAAAAAACTACTTGCCTACTTTTGTTAAAATCTATATTGGCTAGTGATAAATAAATGTGTGTGTCTGCATATGCTTCCTTTTTAAAAGTTGCCTGATGCTTCCTTTCAGTTTGAATTTAACAGTTCTGTACAAAGACAAAATACATGTTAGAGAAAAGCAGAATGGTAGAACAAGCCCCTGGTTCTCTCTTATGTGGTTGGATAGCTCTTTCCATTGGCTAAATAGATAAACGGATCTTCAGGTCTGGCCAACTATTGTTCCATAGTATGGTGAAATCGAAGGGGAAAAATTCCATTAAAATCTTATAAACAGGGTCATTGGATTGAAAGGGCCTCCTGAAATGACATTCAGAATAGCCCCAAACCCATAACTTTGCAATTGTGTTGAGTTTCATCAAAACGCTTTTTTGTTGATTAGTAATGTAGTGGTAATGTAGTATAGTGTGGAATAGTGAGCCAATTTGGTGGAGGGATTAAAGGTGCTGGATTATAAGCTGGAAAAATGTGGGTTCCTGTGCTCCCTACTTAGGCATGGAAGCCAGTTTGGTGACCCTGGGAGAGACTTTCTCTCTCACTCCTACTCTGGGAAGCTGAAAACATCTCTTTACAAATCTGTGGTGAAGCAGTGGGATGGATTACTGACCACAGAAGTGGAGTGATTCAGGCTGACAACAATACAATGACTTCATCTGTTTATTTTTATGGCATTTCTATTCAGTGGTGTGGATTGCAGATGCAGGCAAGAAGGCAATTCTGCTGAAGATAATGAGGTGGTTATCTGGAGGTTCAGCAGCAGGTTTGGAGTTGGGTCACTACTGTTGGTATGCCAATCAGCTATTTGGGCTTGGCAGTGCAAGCATACCAATTGAGATAGAGGCAGCATTACTTCAGGGGCCTTGTGATGCAATTCATAGGTATTCATGGGAAAGCAGATGGCAACCATAGAAGATCATCTGGTAATGGCTGTTTTCTTCTTTGGACTAAAAGTATTAGCTTTAGTGGGCTGGCTTGGTAGCGGGATGGCTTGGAGCAGGGCTGGCCAGCAGTGGTGTATTACTTCTTCTTATTGTTGTTTGTCACACAGTCAGCCAGACTGGATTTGTCCACTTATTGATTCCTTCCCAAGGACCTGGGATAGGCAAATGCTGTTCTTTAATGTTGTTTAAGGTTATACCGCATGAAGTAAGCTGTTGCAAATAACGCTGCCTTTTGCAATTGACTGACAGTGAATTTGTCAATGCTGTTCAAGTAGAGCTTAAGTTGTTTTGGGATTGCATCCAAGGCCCCTATTATTATTGGTATCATCTTTGCTTTCTTTTGCCAAAAGAAAGCGAAGGGAGTACCAATAGTAATAGGGGCCTTGTCTATTTCTATTTGCAGGTCTTTGTATTTTGCTTTGTCTATTTCTATTTGCAGATCTTCCTATTTTGTGATTTTCTCCAATTCTTTCTCTTCTATTCTGCTGTCTCCAGGTACTGCCACATCCACTATCCAGACTTTTTTGTCTTTCTTACTGACAGTTGTTAAATCTAGGGTGTTATTCTGTCAGTTTGAAATTGGAGAAGTCCCAGAACAATTTAGCTTCTCCATTTTCTATTACTTTTTTCTATCTTATGATCCCACCAGTTCTTGCTTGCAGGCAAATGGTGTTTCTTGTAGATTTTCTAGTGCACTATTGTTGTTACTTTATCATGCCATTGTTTGTAATCAGTCTGTGCAATCTTCTTGCAGACTAGGTAATCCATTTGCTGTCTGTTGTTGTCTTCTCAATTCGAGCCTTGTATTCATTTGTTCTTAACTTTTGGTCTTGTGCAGCCAGAATTAACCCTTTTGTCTCACTCTCAATTTTCCTGTTGTTAGTCATTGCCAGGTCTTCTTAATATCTGCTTTGCCTTCTATTTTTTTTAATGTATTGGCAATGTAATGCTTTGCCTTGTCTCTTTTCTATTCTTCATTTGGTTGTGTATGCGAGTTTTGTCCCTTCAGTAGTCAGTAAGCCTTCCTGGTATATTACCTTCAGTGTATCTTCCTCACTGTCCTTCAGGTATTCTTTCAATGCCCTTTTTTCCTCTTCAACTATCTGATGTACTTGCAACATTTCACACCCACCTATTTTCCTTGGTAGGTAGACTCTGTCAACATCACTGCTTGGATGAAGGGCATGATTTATTGTCATTATTTTTCTGGTCTTCCTATCCAGGGCCTTTAGTTCTGCTTGAGTCCAGTCCACTATTCCAAGTGTGTATCTAATGACTAGAATTGCCCAGATATTAATTGCCTTGATGGTATTTCCACCACTAGTTTGGAGTTTAAGATCTTTTTCACTCTTGTGATGCACTTCTGATCATCTTCTTGACTTCAGTGTGTTTAATATTATCAGTTTGAAGGATGCCCAGATATTTGTAGTGATCATCTTGATGTTATTTCCATAGGATATCTTGATTCTTTCGGTTTTCACTGTTTTTCCCCTTTTGATGGTGAGGATGCCACATTTGTCCAATCCAAATTCCACTGCAGTGTTTTGGCTATATGTATATATGGACAGTGTTGAGCAGCTATTCCATTTCAGGTAGTGTTTTTCCATAGAACTTCAGATCATCCATGTAAAGGAGATGGGATAGCCTGGCAGATGTTTTTGATGTTTGATAGCCAAGGACTGACTTGTTCAGTATGATTGACAGAGATATCAGTGTGATGAGAAATAGCAGTGGTGACAGTGAGTCTCCTTGAAAGATTCCTCTCTTGATATTAACCTCTCCCAGCCTTGGGACCAGTAACCATGTCTTCCACTGTGCCATCGATCTTTGCACAAATCTTCTGACATTTCTACTGTTATTTCTAGGTACTTGTTATTATTAAACAAATGTTATTATCAAATAAATATTCTTTTCCTTTTTTGTACTGTGAAATTTTATTTTTATTTTATGTTTGTTTTTTGCTGGCATGATTATATCTGTACAGTAATCAATAGAGAAGATTTTCATTGCCTGTTTTTTTTCTAGTCATTATTAACTTGTTTCATTTCATGATTATTTTTGAAAATGTTGTTGTATCGAGAAGAGGATGTTAAGAATGATCTGCTCTGGTTATTGCTAAATATGGTAGTTTCTACTTACTGCATTCCCAAATCACTCTGGAAGGCAAATAGTAGAACCATAATAATGCAGTTACATCAAAAACTGATGATCATGTTCTTAAATCATGATCTTCCCCTTACCTCTTTCAAACACATCTGAAAAATTAGTTAGAAATCTTCCTCACAGCTGCAGGATAGCCAGTGTAACTTCTCTTTTTCATTTTTTAGTCACACCCTATTTTCAGAGTCTTTATGGATTATCTCTCTCCATTCTTTCCAACTTTATTGTTTCTAATTTTAAACCAGTATTTTGCTTGATGGTATCTATTCAGCCTGTTCATTTCTGGCCTTGTTTTGTAGCACTTCCAACCATTACTTTGAAAGAATTTGAATGGATAATACGGCCAAAATAAGACAGGCTTAGCTTGGTGATCTTAGTTTCTAGTAATATACTGTGTCTAGCTTAATGTGATGTAAAATCTCCTTGTTCATTATTTTTGCTGTCCGAAGTATGCAAAGTAGCAGTCTCTAAATCCATAGTTGAAAGAAATTTGTTCTTATAGTCTCAACTTTCACATCCAAAGATAATTATAGGAAAAGCAATAGCATTTATTATTTTGCACTTGTATAAAGACTAATGTCCTTGCTTTTCTGGATCCTCTCTAAGCTAGTCATTGCAGTGCAACCAAATGATATTCTGTGTTTAATTTCAGATCTAATGCTTTCTGTTCAGTGACTTTTGGAACCACAGAAAATAAAGTCCTGGACTGATTCAATTTTTCATTGTTGATTTTTATCTTGAAAATGCCATTTCCAGCTGTTGTCATTACTTCAGTCTTCCTGATGTTTAGATACTATCCAACTTTTTCATTTTCTGCTTTGACTTTAGGATAGCTTGTTTGATATTCTCTTCATTTTCTACCAGTAGAGTGCTGCCAGCTGTATATCTCATGATTGTTAATGTTTCTGCCATGATTTTTCCCAACTTCAAACTAATTTAAGTTAAAGTTCCTCTAAGTTGCCTTTGTGTATAAATTAAATAAAAGTAGGATAGAATACAGTTCTGCCATACCTTTTATGATCTTGAACCAGTCTGTGTTTCCATACATTATTCTGACAGCGTATTCTTGCTTGTTGTACACTGATTTTATTAAATGAATCAATGTTCTAGAACACTCATTTCTTTTAGATACTACCATAATTTTTCATGTTCAACACAATCAAAGGTTTTGCTACATCTGATGAAAAATAAATATATATTCTTCTGAAATTTATGTTCCATGATCCATCAAACATTTGCAATGTTGCTGCAAATACGTCTTTGTCTTTTAAGCCTGTATCTTGGGCAGTTCTCTTTCCAGGATTGAGCCCAATTGTTGTTGTACTGTGTGTTTTCATATATTAAGACAAGGATGTTAATTTCGATGTATCTGGTTTGGGTTTGTATCATTAGTAGTTTTTTAATTTTACTGAGCCTCAATCTGGTTCCACTTAGGTTTCTTGAGGGGTGCGGGAAGGCTTAATGAAGTTAAATAGAATGGAATCCCTTGTTTTTACTTTGCTTGCTATCAGAGTTTCTTGGTTGATGGGTGGCCATATACATTGGTTCAATAAGATAAACACATAAATTATAAACCAAATTTTGCTAGCATGTAAAATTAAGCTTCTTGTGTGTTAGTTGGAACAGTGGTATTCATGTATTTGTATCTATATACAGTAAATTTCAATATTAACCAACATAAAGTTACAAAACTACAGCACCTCCATTAGTCAATAAAAGTAAGGATTCCACCTCATTGTGTTGTTAATTTGGGTTAACTATATGCAGATCAAAAAAGATGATGCTATTTTGCCACTGCCAAAACAAAGGATGCACTTTGTTGTTATGTTCAAACCAAAGATTAATAAATTATTCTTAGATTTTCCTGATATCACTAAAGTAATTGGTTCTACCATTTGAACTGAAACAAATGTTATCCCATTAGGTAACTGAAAAATTATATTAACCTGCTGCTAAGCCATGCCTTTGACTTCCATCAATTGAGATGTGTTTGTGTATAGCATGCTAAGCCCAGTCATTCTTGGAAATGAATATCCAAGAATATTCACAGAAAATATCTCTTGGTTCAGACCATTGGAAATCTGCACATCATTGTAGAAATGTGAGGAAACTAAGCCACAGCTCTATAGCTAACATACAGGAGGATTAAAATCAAGTAAACAGGCAGATTATTTTCAAAGTGTGATTTGTTTTGAAATTAGCATCAGAGTTGGGGACACAAAATCTTTTTTCCAACACATTAAATTCACCTTTTTATATATAAAACAAACAAAACATTTTATATATATGCAAACTAGCTTAGAGGTGGAGGGAAACAGAAATCGCTCTAGGTTCAGACCACTGGAAATCTGCAAATCACTGAGGAAATGTGAAGAAGCTAAACTACAGTCCTACAGCTAGCATCTAGTAGGGTTACAGTCAAGTAAACAGATTATTCTCAAAGTTTGATTTGTTTTGAAATTAGCATCAGAGTTGGGGACACAAAATCTTTCTCCTAGTAAATTAAATTCACCTTTTTCCTGTATAAAACAAACAAACAAAAACAGTTTATATAAATGCAAACTAGCTTGGAGGTGGGAGGGAAACAGAAATTCTCATGTATTGCCCATTTGTATTCTAACTTATATGAATCCTGCTTAATGATGTGCTAATGAATGCCACAACACATATTCTCACACTGGAGGCTGTCATTTCTACACGACATCTTTTGCTATTAGTCTGCATCTATTTTAAAACAAATGGATGAAACTTTAATATATTCCTCTGTCAAGTTTTCCATCTGATCCCCATTGGCCTGATCCTGAGCATCAAAGGTGTGCATAACTCAGCCTATTGTGAGGGCATCATGCAGCCTGGGGAGGAACAAGACAGAACCACTCCCCTCTTGTGGCAGTTCAGGCTGATGGAACTAGGTAATTAAGCAAAATGACA
>JANHZU010004936.1:256976-267140 GCA_032468055.1 Acrochordus granulatus | reverse complement strand
AGTGCAAGACAGGGGGGCCTGGCGTAATGTAGTCCATGGGGTCGCGAAGAGTCGGACACGACTGCGCGACTGAACAATAACCTTTGTGAATAACTACACAAAAAAGAGCCAGTATAAGAAAGACTGGGGAATCACAGATTTAAGTCCTTAACTATAGAACTAACTGGATGACTTTGGACCAGCCATTTTTTCTCAAATTAACCCAGTTCACAGGTTGTTTGGAAGCAGTAAAATGAAAGATGACCCATGTATGCCTTATTAATCTCTTTTCAGAAAATATAAGTAAAATGTAAGTGTAATTAAATTGAAAGTTTATACATTTTGGGTTTGGACATCCCAGGTGATCATAGAAAAAAGAAAAAAACCAATCTAGAGTAGCAAAATTATTGAGTTCCTCAGCTTGTGGACAACATCAACTGAAATTACATTTTTTCTCTTTTGCCAGATTTAGCATATTTATGGAGTGGCTCATGAAGCTAGTCTACACACATATAATCTAGCAAAACTTTTACTACTGTACCACATAAGCACAGAAGCATATACAGCTTAAACTCAAACATTGATGCATTAAATTTAGTAACAAAATTTCTCTATTTTCTTACATGTTTAAAATCGTAATCAGTACTGCTATAAACATAAGCAATGTCAAGTTTGCATTTATTAAGAGATACAACAGATCCTTTATTTTAAATGTTCATAAAGTACTGATATTATTCTAGCTCCCATTTAAAACAATAAACAAAACCTACTTACTTCTCAATATGAATTTCCAGAGCTGTTCCACTTTTAGAATTATCTGGCACATGTTCAATTCTCAAAACAGTGTCTAAAAAATTGATTTTCACTCTTCTTAAAACTATAATGAAAACACCAACATAAGAAATAGTGTCATAACTGCTGGGTTCAGACTAGATAGAATCATATTATCAAACAGCCCCAGTGCATATCACACTGAACAATAAACTACAGTTTATAAAGTATAATTGCTGGGTTCACATAATACATTAAGCCACAGCAAAATACATACTTAAAATCTATATAATATCAGCTGTGTAGATACTTATGTGCCTATTTCCAAAGCATTATCTGACTAGAATGCAGGACAAAATACGGAATTAATGGTGTTGGTACCACTGCTGTTAATTATACATACAAATGAACTCCTTCATCTCCACCAAGTAAAACCACAGACTACACTAATCACTGTGTAAGAAAAGCAACTGACAGATGTATTTCAGACCCCATCTGGGTAGAAAATCTTTGTGGATTAAAATATTGGGAGAAAGCCTGCTGAATGAACATGTGAAACATTCTCACTGCTTCCCCTTCCTACACAGCTATTGTGAAATAGTGATCTATGCAAACAAATCTGGAAGGTGCTCATAACCATCCCCATCATTGGGCACAGCAATACCTACATGCTACTAGATAATGACACATGTTAAAAGTTGACTACTATACTCTGACACAATCAACTCTGACCCAATCAACTTAAGTTACTTTTGGTTGACTTATAATCTGCTTTGTAGTCTATGAAGCGAATAGTACCTGTTTCAATTGTTTCAGCAAATTTCTCAAGTCCTTCAAAAGGCTGGGACCCTTCTCCTTGTTCATCTGTCAGTTTCTGACTAAGACATTCTTTTGCAAGCTGCATACTACTCGTCATAAAGCTTGACCAATACATTGGTTCTGAACTAGAAGCTATAAAAAAAAGTTTTCTTTGTAATCAACTTCAGCCACTATTAATGTTAAATCATGATGAGTCAGTAATGTTAAATTATGAAATCAATCAGCAATATAATTTCTGACTAAAGCTTTCTGACTTAAAGTGATGATTTGCAATGTAGTAAAAAAACTGAAATATTTATAGACAAGTGGAAATATTAGCAAGCAAGGTTTGCAAAAGTAGAAGATAATAGTTAGAGATAGAACAGGGAAGGGGATTCCAATAAGGACTTAGGATGCTCATCAGCTCCCAGAGGAAAAGGAAAAGAACAAGTAGATGAATATCAGAATTTCACATTTCAGCTTTTTGCAATGCAACTCAGATTCAGAAATAGAATCACATGGACATACTGTATAAAGATGCCTGAGTTCTCTCAATCACAACTATTGGCCTAATTATAGTCAATTAGTCAGCAATTATTCTCATAAACAGTAATCAAATGGTAAGCATAACTGTTTTGCACAATTATTGTTGGCTTTTTCACTTTGCTGCCTGAAATCCTTCAGGGTTGCATGGGGATCTTCACTAGAGAATCCAGATATCCATATGATTTAGGAAGCAATCTAGGACTTTGCATAAAATAATTTGATCACATGTACATATGTCCAGTGGTTTTTGAGAAAAAATCACTAGGTTAATGTCTACTTTGAGAAGAATAAGTCCTGGAAACAACAGCAAATGAGACAAGATACAAAAGCAAATGGAGCAAGTAACAGGAGCTAACCCCATTGTGCAGCAGCTCAACTGCTGAGCTGCCAATCTTTCCAGTCTGCCAACTTTTCCAATCAACTAAGTGATTGGGTAAAAAGTCATCCACAAAATCTTAACCACTTGGCCACCACACTCCTGAACAAATACAGATACTGTACTGTATTGCTAATAGTTTTCAGTAGGGTATCATCAGGGGTGGATTAAGGCCAACTGATGCCCTACACACAGCCCAACAGTATTGCCCCTCAGCACCACTTTCATTGCCCCTCAACACCTCTTTTATGCAATTGTGATGTCTGACAACACCTTCAAACCAAACTTTTAAACTAAAGTCACTCTCGATGTCAAAGAAAACATTTTTACTGATGCAGATTAAAGTTGAACATGGCAGCCAAAGACACTTACAAAAAGATTGACTAAAGTTGAGTATGGCAGTGAAAGAGTTAAGGCACACTTCTTTTCAAAACTGCCTTGCCTCTGAAACAAGCAAATTGCTCATTCTAAAAGGTTACTGGAAAAAGAGTATCCAAAATAATAGCCACTATTTGAAACTGAGTTATTTGGCTCCATCTATGCCACTGTGCATTTAACTTTCAAGATTTTCATCCAAGTAGGTGTTTATTCAGAAGTGAGCTTCTTTAAATTTTACAGAGGATGGGCTTCAGCAGTAGAAATATACCCTGAGCTGCAAGATTATAATATGGACAGGCCAGCTTTCCCATGTATAAAGAGCCACAGAAGTGGTCTTAGGGATAATCTGTAGGAATGGTTAACAAAACAGAATCAGGTTGGAAGCCTGAAAATTAGAGAAGGTGTGAAAAAGAAGTTCAGACTGGCTGTCCCCTAATCCTCTAGTGCAGAAGAGAAGATAAAACATAATCAGCCATCCTTTCAAGACTGTGTTGCTATATAGCCTATCTCAATAAAGCAGTATTACCCAACATGGGCAACTTTAAGATGTATGGATCAACTCCCAGAATTCCACAGCCAGAATGCTGACTGGGGAATTCTGGGAATTGAAGTCCACACATCTTAAAGTTGCCCAGGTTGAGAAACACTGCAATAGAATATAGTTCCAGTCCAATTTGTTCAGTCTGTTTCTTGACCTAGACAAGGGCCTGACAGCTTTGAGTGTTCATTGTTCATGTATCAACAGGAAAGAGCAGCAAATGCAATTATTTGTTAAAAGCTTGTGTCAAGCAGAATGCTCTGGAGAAGGTCACCAAGCAGCAGTATGAAAAGGCCCTATTAATTTAAAGTTAGAGAGAATCTGAGCAGTAGATGATTTCAAAGAATGTCAAATTCATTTAAGGAAAAAAAAACAGGAAAAGGAGTGTATTTTAGGTTCCAGGTTTATTGGTGTTACTTGGCCACCATTTAAATCCACACAATATTTTTATTAGGCATTGATGATCAGAGAAAATAATAGAATGAGATTAATGGTGTTCTCCAGAACACAACCCCATTACTGCATCAACACTGTAATAATGATGCCAAATGTCACAGAAAGCATGGGATGGGACAAG
The DNA here is from genome assembly GCA_032468055.1 of Acrochordus granulatus. NCBI lineage: Eukaryota > Metazoa > Chordata > Lepidosauria > Squamata > Acrochordidae > Acrochordus > Acrochordus granulatus. The sequence continues at coordinate 263,177 of JANHZU010004936.1, read as the reverse complement.
GACTATTATCATCATGCTATATCTGTCCTGGAATGAAATACAGTCAACTATCATATTTCATCACTTTTAGGCCAGCATAAAAGGAGAAAAACAAGAGAGAAAAGTGTTATTCTGTCTGCAAAGTTGATTCTTTTAAACTGCCACCTTGTGGAACTTTTCCTTTCCAGATACAGAGAATAAAAAAGTGTTGAAAAAGAAGAAGGTAAGAAAAGAAGAGCAAGTGAAATCAACTGCTGTTTTAAAAAGGGCTAAACTTAACAGGAGAAAAAAATTAACTTTAAAAATGGGTTATAGCTATAATGAAATGGGTTATAGCTACCGAATGAGCAATTAATTATTAAAGCAAGGAAATTTAAGTAATTAATTAATTTTGTATGGCTGCCAATCTCAACAAGCAGCTTTAGATGGCCATGCAAATTGTTATCTTCAATATCTAGTCAGATAGAAAGCCTATCCTAGAAATCCTAGGCACATACTGCTAATCCTGTCCAGCATGATCCTGTTTAGCAACAAAAGAAACAGCATTTATAGGATCACACTATTCCTATGTACTGTACTTTCTAAAGCTTAGACAAGCTGGTGCCCTCCAGGGAGCTTGAATTTCCTCTCCTGTGTCCCATGACCAAAAGTTGGTCAATTTGTGAGGTGGTGGTTGTTACTCCTGTTTTTCTAATGCTCAGACAAGGAGTTCATGAACCAATTATGTCTACCAGGAAGGATATGAATTTCCCAGGCTGTTGTCATCTAAGACCCATGAGATGTGTCATGTCTGCTGAGCTTACAGTATATGGCTTTTATTTAGAAAAACATGTGGATGAAAGTGTTCCTGACCCATTCTGAATGTTCTTCACTCTCTAAAATACTTGTTATTTGTACTTTTAGGAACATACAGTGACTAATCTGCGCATTAACCCTGTTTTAAGACCATAATACTATTAGTGATGTATATGATTTTATCTTAAACAAGCTCACAATCAGAACTGTAGATATTTGTTTACTGGAATCTGCTAAATTGGGTATAATTCAAAAATAATGTTTCAAATCTGCACAAATATAGCATTTCTCCGCTGTTCATCAAAGCAATCTGACTCATTCTTCATGCTTCTGCGGAGATAGGGAAAAATTATTTCTCCTGCTTTCAGGACTCCATTCCATTAAGTTAATGTGACTCTTCAAACAACAGTACTGTTTTTCCCCAGGAGCCAGAAAAAGAAGTCGTGTTGCTTTAACAAAAAGCAGAAAGGCACTCCCTTTGCCCAAAGTGCCTTTGAATCATGCGTAGCCCTATTATAGTGTAAGAACATACATGTCCTAAAGAAAATGACCATAGGCGTGACATGGATGTTTATCTATGTGCATGCATGATTAAGTCACAATGCTTAAACAATTATGCTTTCACATAATCTGTATTGTTTTCTATGTAATCTAAAGTGCAGTATTATTTTTAGTGAGTTTGGTTTATTGTGGAATGATGGATTTTGTTCTATATTAGAATTTAGCCACATTCAAGAAACTTCAGTGTCCTAAAACTACAGTTTAGGAGCCACATTCCCTTCCTGGACATCCTCAGCATGAGAATGTGACAATTCTCTTAAATTCAAGTCAGACTTTGAGTTGAATCTTCCATACAAATGTCTTGTAGCCACGTTAAAAAAGTAAATCTACAAAAATAGCCTGGTTCTCCTCAAGAATAAGAGTTGCAATCCACCCAAATGGGTTTTCACCTGAATGCCCAGTAACACCTGGCTTTGAACTGCATTGCTTTTATTTTTATATATTTATCAAATTTACCACCCATCTCCCTCACACTTGTTGCCTTTGTATCCAAAGCCCTTCCTGATACCTATTAAATCACCATAGCTGGCTGAGGAATTCTGGGAGTTGAAGCCCACACATCTTAAAAGTTGCCAAGATTGGACATCCCTGTATTAAATACACCATCACTTAAAGAATTATCTCTATATGATGAATGATGGATTTATTATTTATCCTGAAGTCTTGCAAGTAACATTTGTCAGAGGAACAGGACTGAGGGTCATTCACTAAATCATTGCACCAGGCATTGTAAGATTTTTTTCCTCCATTTTATGTTGATGGTATAAAAGTTAACAGTCAAATTATCAACATTTAAACCAAACATTTCTTAAAAGAGATAAATGTGCTAAAGCTAATTAAGTTCCAAAGTAGTATTACGAATGCATTGGCATTATTTTTTCCCATTATAATGTACAGTATTTAAAATGCTTCAGATTTTTTCCCCTTCATCTAAATTACAGTGACTGTATAAGCTCAGACAGAAAACAGAGTCAAATTGTTTTTCTCTGTTTTAGGAGATTATTATTTTCATGGATATATTTTAATTTAGTTATCTTTTAAATATCTCAGTGATTTCATTTAAAATCCATTTCTTGTCATCTAAATACATGGCTAGAATTAACTTCTGACTCCGTGCATAGTCTCAGAGAAGTTCAGATCTAAAGTATGTGTAACAGACAAAAACATTAAACAATGATGGATTACAATACAAATATAAAATGTGGAAAATAGTACAAATATGGAATATTTATTGCACATGTATGCACTATATGTGTATGTGTTTTTGTGTCAGTCAGAGTATCCAAAAATAAATAGAAATGTAAAAGATAGAGGAAATAAGTCAAAGGTACAGAATATTCACTTACTCAAAATGTAACAGTTTATCAAAAAATCTTCCTTTCATTATCCTGATAGATGGAACTAGACAATTTCATTTTGAACATCATGCAGCTGATGAGCTGCACTGCCTTGTTCTCTCCATTTCTCTCTTCTTTATCTATTCCTGTCATCTTTTAAACCATAATGAATGTTTTACTTGATAAAAAGGATAATGATCATTCCCCAATGCCCAATAAATAAAATTCCCAGCACTGAGATGAACATGCAGAGACTAGCCGCACATTATAGAATAGCGTAAGCGTGCTATTAGAAGGGATGGGATGTGGAGAGCACTGAGAACGGAGTCATCGCAGTGTAATTATGCATAACAGCAACTTGGCTCTAAATTGGCTCTTGTGGGACACCTTGGAACTGCATGACTCCTGGTGACCTTAAAGGTAATTGAGACCAGTCTATAATACGATATTCTCACTCCCTCAAATCTCTGTCAAGCTGGTTGTTTAGGGATCATACAGCAGAGAAAACCAAATCTGCTCGGCCAAATGTTGAAGTCCAAGTCCAAGATAGCCATCAGCAAACAAAGTTGGGTGTTAAAACTCAGTAGTAGCTAGAGAAAGCCATGGGCTTCTTGACTATAGGAGCAGAACACAGTTGTCCTTTCTTGTGGCTTTGGTCGTGACCTTCCCTAGTTGTTATTCATCCTTTTGTAATTAATAACTGCAGTAAAACTTTGATTCTGAGTCCCCATTTGGAACAAACAAAGGTTTGCTTACTATGTTTCAAGGGAACTCGCATTCATTAAAAATTGAATAGGATGTGGGAATTCAAATTAGCAGTTAAACGAAGAAATCTTTTCCCCTATGTATAATACAGCTAGCCACAGAAGAAATCTACAAGTCTTATTTCAGCAAATATTTGTTTCCCTAAGCAAGAAACATCATCATTTCATAATATGGTGCCACCCACTTGTGATGGGACTATAAATTCTAACATTCATAGCCAGTAAGAAAAATGCATTTAAGCCAGTAAAATAAACATTATTTTATAATAATGAGCCTAAACAAACTGCCCAGAGTCACTGGGATTAGAGGAATTAAATAAATGTATTACATATACAACCATTTGAAAGTATGATTGCCAATTCTTTAGTGGTGTTGGCTTCCATATATATGCATCAAGTTCTTCCCAAGAACCTAGGGTATTGTAATGTACTGGTCTAATATATGTGTGAATGCAAGCAATGTGGGTTTTTTGTAATTTTGTAAATTTTGTAGATGGAACAAAAGACGGAAATTTTGTCAATGCGCAGATTTTCTAAATATTATCTAAGATACGGCAGTCAGTGTGCCCATAACCACTGGGACCACCATTGCTGGTTTATGCCTTAATCTTTCAGCTTCATTTTTCAGATCTTGGTACTTTCTGAACTTCTCCAATCATTTGTCTTCTATTCTACTATCCCCTGGTATCACTGCATCAATTATCCACTTTTCAGCCACAGTTTGCATTTAGAAATCCCACAATATTTTAACCTACTCATTTTTACTACTTTTTCAGTTATATGTTCCCACTATTTTTTCATTATTGGCATATGATAATTTTGGGGACTATGTTATTATTTATGCAGTAGTCAATTTGTGCAGTCTTCTTGCACAAGCTGAGCGTACAATCTACTGCTTCTTTGCACAATCTGCACTTTGAATCATTTGATGATCTTTGAATTCTTGCCTTGATTACATTAGTTCAAATACAGTAGCTTGCTCTCGAAGAGTCAAAATCAAGCCCTTTTTTAGTGTTCCAGTTGTAAGCTATTGCCAGGTTTTATCTTTATCCACTTTCCCCTTGATCTTTTGTAGAAACTGACCATGTAATGCTTTTCCTTGACAAATTATTTTCATGTTTTTATTACATTATTTTGATATTTACATATTCTTTTCTGTAAATTCAGTAAGTTCCAATTTTTAACTTGCATCTATGTTTGTTCCTGACTATATTTTGCATATTTTAAGCCAATGCATGTTTTTCTTCCTCAACGATTAATTTTACTTGAAGTAAACCTCAGCCTCTATTTTTGCAGAATAGATATAATCCATTAATATCACTATAAGGATGTAATTCATAATGGGTAGTCATGTGTTTTCCTGTTTTTTGGTCTAAACTTCATTCAGGTGCCTCTGATGGTTTAGCCATTCAACATTTCAATTCCATTATTGTTTGAATATTGTTTGAAATTATTGTTAATTCCATTATTGTTTGAATATTGTTTGAAATTCCATTTCAATTCCATTATCATTTATGATTTTACCCAGTTTATTGCTACTGTAGCACATTTCTATAAGCCAAGTTCCATTGCTGTATTTGTGCTTAAAACTCTTATAGTATTTGTCAATGACTGGATTTCGATTTCTAATTTTTCATAAAACTTCAGATCATCCAAATATAGGAAATGTGGGATTTTGTTAATTTTTTTTGCTATTTGTCAGCCAAAATTTATTTTCTTCAAAATCACTGAAAGTGGGATCATAACAATGACAGATGGGTGATGAGTCACTATGGAAGATGCTTCTTCTAATATTGACAAGCTCATATTTTTCATTTCCAACTGTCAATTCTGTCTTTCACTGTTTGTTTTTTCTATAAACTTCCTAATGATTTGCTATTATTATAAATAAATGTTTATTATTTTTCCTTGCAATTTAATACTGTTGTGGAATATATTTGTACAAGATACTATCAGAGTCAAATCCATTATTCTCCTGATTCTTAAAAAATGGTTATCAATGTAAGAAACCTGTCATTTCTTAACCAGATAGATAAAATCCAATCAGAGCTCAGCTGCAGATGAAAATATATATGCACCCTTATTCAAAACTGGGGGGATGCAGTGGCCAAGTGGTTAAGATGCTGGGCTTGTCCGCTGGAAGGTTGGCAGCCCAAGTTTTGCGACCCAGGCGCTGCATAATGGGGTGAGCTCCCATTTTTTGCTCCAGCTCTTGACAGCCTAGCAGTTCAAAAGCATATAAAAATGCTAGTAGATAAATAGGTACAGCCTATATGGTGGGAAGGTAACAGTGTTTCATGTGCCTGGCGTATAATCATGCCAGCCACACGATCATGGAAGCATCTTTGGACAATGATGGCTCTTCGGCTATAAAATGGAAATCAGCACTCCTCCCTAGAGTCAATCATGACTGGCAAGGGAAACTTTACCTTTTATACAAAACTTCCTGATGATTAGCAGCAGTAAAAAAAAGTTTCATCTTTTAAATAGCAGTTCTGTAAAGCAAGGCAGATTAAAACCAGAAAGTTGAGTAAGCTATTAAGGGTTTTTTTAATCTTTCTATAGTTTTTTCCTCTTTTCTATTCTTCCTGTTCTTTATTTTATTCTCTATCTGCTGTGTTTGTTCAGCAGTTAGATTTTTAAATAATGTTTTTCTTTCTTCCAATCTGCTTTGGTTCAGGTATGCTCGCAAGCCATGATGATCTCAAAAGGATGATGTGCATCTTGCATCTTGCAAAGGAAGCATTTATGTCACTGACTTGTAG
>JANHZU010004936.1:174549-187848 GCA_032468055.1 Acrochordus granulatus | reverse complement strand
CTTCTACTCCTGCCTTGCTATGTATACTTGCATGCATGTTATTTCTTGGTAAAGAAGTACTGCCAGGTCAAAAACCAAGAATGAGTATGATAGGTCTTCCATCTATAGACAAAATCTTGACTCTACTGCCTGCAGTACACCCTATGAAGTGTTTGGGAGGGGCTGCATTCACCTTTTTTCTCTAACACATAATATCTGGGCTGAATTGCCTCTTACTTCTGTGGAATGCCCTCTCTCTCCTGGGAAACCACCTCCTCATTACCTTCCATCAAATCACTCTTCCAAATAATGCATATTGCATTGCAGTTACCTGTTACTTTTCCTTTTTCAACAACCCTATCTGACCCTGGTGGAGCTTAGCAGCATTCTTATATATAAAGATGATGCTGGAGGTTACTCTTCGGTTTCATTTCACAGTGGCCAACTTCTCATTTAAAAGGTTAACTTATATACACAAAACAGGACGGAACCAGTGCCACGGCAAGAAATCCTCCTGCATGTTTTCTTCCAGTTTTATTTCAATCTGATGCAAGAACAGTTGCTTCAGAAAGCTTCACTAAAGGAAAAGAAGGGTTCAGAGAACTTCTCATGAACCTCTCTGGTGGTCTTGCGCTTAGTTACTGAGAAAACAGAATGTCTTCCCTTCCTCAGCGCTCTCACTGATCATCTGGAGTTTCCTTGGCTTTCCAAACTTCCATTCAATCCTAAGGGAAGACCTCAAAGGAGAAGTCCTCCTTTCATGTCTACCTAATTTCCTACAAATAGTGGAGAATTTCAAAAGGCCGTTCATGTCCAGTATCTAGGATAGTATCCACACATACTCCATTGCAGACCATCATTCCGAACAATTTCAGAACCTATTAAGAAGCCCTGTGGCCTAAAATCCCCCTTGAGAGTTTTCTTATAAATCTCTAAGTCTCTTTTCAAGTGGGCAGTTTAGGATCGCCTCTACTTAACCACATGGCATGAATTGCAAACTGACAAACCTTGTTTTTTTTAATCATGACCACTAAAAGAAGTCCCCCCATTGTTTCTGTTTTTGTTTTGTGCAAAGTGTCAAATCACAGCTTCAGTAGGTATTGTGAGCACAAACACTCCACAGTGATATAAATCACCTGGAAAGCAGCTCAGAAAGGGGAAGGACATAGGTCACTTAATTCAGCCAATATTTGTACAGTGTAGACACTGAGATTGTTGGGGGGGTGAGAAACGAGAGAGAGAGAGAGAACTATAACAAATGGAAGCATCAAAATCCAACACTACTGCCATTCGTAAACACTTTGTCATTGACCCCACAAGCTTGTGGTGAATCAGGCTACATCATGCTCTTGCAGTTGATAGCAATTTCTTGCCCGCATTTTTGAAAATACAAGGATGGAATTCAATTGGAAATAACTAAAGATTGTATTATCTGTCACAGAACTTTGGAATTATAGAGCTTATTGAAACAACATATCTGGTTGCTGAATTAACCCATTTTCTAGGTTTGAACACATCCCTAAGTAAATTAACCATCTGGCTAAACCACACACTTGTGCATATATCTAACCAAGGTTAATAGTAAACAACTTTATTATGTTGTGTAAATGCAGATGGTTACAGTTGTGACTGAAGTAGTTGATTTAGAAGAGGACCGTGGTGATCAATCAATGGACCTCGCTCTCCAATTTTTCCCCAATTTTGGGGTGAATTGCCTGAACTTTTCAAAAATTTGTTTGCAAATTGAGACGAAAGAAGTATTAAATACAGGGGTGTTTAGTAACTGTCTTTAAATCACTTAATCTGCATAAAATATAAATTTAAACACAACTGAATTGTTTTTATCATGGTCAATACCATTTTTTTGTCTTCATCTCAAACAAAGTTTATCTTGCAATCTTTAGAAGAACATAGAAAGATTAAACAGTTCTAGATTTACAAGATGTAGGAATCTGCTGAGCACAGTAGTGTCAAAATCCTACTTTCATTTACATAGATTCAATAAAAGAATGGCTTACCTTGGCCCCACAAAACAGTTTCAAATTAAAAAACTCTTCTTATTAAGATAAAGGTAAAAGTATCCTCTGCCAGTCATGGCCAACTCCAAGGAGTGGTGCTCATCATTTCATAGTCAAAGAGTCAGCATTTGTTCAAAGAGGCTTCTGTGGTTGGCATGATTATACACCGAAGCGCATGGAACACTGTTACCTTCCAATCAAAGGTGATACCTATTTATCTACTTGCACTTTTATGTGCTTTTGGACTGCTAGGTTGGCAGAAGCTAGGCAGAGAACGAGTGCTCACCCCATTACACATCACTGCTTGTGTCTTGAGCATGAGTCACCGACCTTCCAACCAACAAGCCCAGCATCTTCTGCTAATACTTTACCAAAATCTGCTCCCAAGCAATGTTTTGCCATGTCTTGTTTTGGATGGAAACCACTGATAACAGTTGGAGGCAGAATCAAAAAGTGGCAATTTACAAACAGTCCAAAATCAAATACAGGAAGTATCACAGCAAGACCAAGGGAAACCAGGAACTGCAAATAAAATCATGGAAACCACAGACTGAGTATCAAGACAATTGGAGAAACAAAAAATGCAGATTAAGTTCAAGAATGAAAACAGAAGAGCTATCCTAACTGCGGCAAAAATTGTGGCTCACAAAGGGCACACTGCTGATAAATGTGATCATTTCTCACTCCCATTTCTTACACTTTATACCTCTTTCCTCTCGTGTGTCAGGTAGGAAACTTCCACTTAGATGACAAGACAGCAACTATTTTAAGTGCTTCACTTTTATTTTTCTACTCATAGTTAGAGGAGGTAGAAGAACTCTAGGAATGGGAAAATGCAATCCAATGGTTTGGATCAATGGCAAAGTGGCAGAAGAAAAATTTAATTTGGAAAATGTTTTATCCTCTCCAGTTCTGACAAAATGCACGGAGCACAGGCTGTACATAGCTATGAAGGCCTCATTTGTCATGATGATGGGTGCATTGGTTCATCAGACTTACAGGAAAGATGCTTTTCTCATGATGTGTGCATTAGAAACGGTTGTTGATTCCTGGTGACTGCCTGGACAAGTCCCTGCAGTTTTCTTGGCAAGGTTTTTCAGAAGTGGTTTTCCATTGTTTCCTTGAGAAAGGAAGGCTGAGAGAAAGTAAATGGCTCAAAATCACAACTGGCTTCATGCATAAAGTGGGATTAGAACTCCTGGTTTTTATCCTGATGCTTTAACCACTACACCAAACTGTCTTTCTCTGATCTATTTCTCTTTTCACTTATCAGTGAGATCTGTCCAAAGCTGGGAAAATTCAGAAAATTCTTTTGATAACTTGTTGGACAAGTATTCCTCCCTAGAAATTTTTTTTTAATTTTGCTAGATCTTTGAGGGTTCAGGAGGAGGAAGAGGAGGACCTATTGTATGCACCATACAGAGCTCCAAATGAGCTTCAAGAGATTTAAACTTAATTGATTTTGAGTATTAAACCAAATAGATTCAGAATTATTTAGGCTGCTTTGGGTTCAGTTTTTGGTATTTCCAGGTCTGATTTTGCAAACCAATGGGAACATGTAAATTGGATTCATTTTCTGGATCAAAGTTGAGGTTAAATTTTCTCAGAATTTCTCTGGGGAATTCTATCTTCCCTTCAACGTATCAAGTCAGGTCATTTGTTAGCAAAATTCATAAGGTTTGAATTTCTTTAGCAACCCCAGGGAGACCCAGTGCACTGTAGACCAAGTTGTCTGAAAGCAATAAGGAATGACCAAGATTTAATTATGACAAAATAAAAAAGGCAAGCTGTAATAGTGCGCTTGTTGAAGAGTTACGATGCTGAATCCAGACTGTCTTATGCAAAGGATCATAGAATCTAAGTTGAAAGACTTGGCTTAGGCTGTCTCGTCCAAGCTCAGAATTTGCTTTAATCTCCAACAAATGATGTTCTTCTTGAATGCATCAACAAACAGAAGCCTACCACTTCTCTCAATTTTTGATTCTGTTGTCGAATTGTTCCTTTCATTTCCAGGTGCTGTCAGTGCATGATTTTTACTAATGAAATACAGGTGTCATAAGTGAAATGCAGAAGGAAGAAAATTGTCATTTGACAAAGCATCAAGAAATGAACATCAGCTGGGAAGCATGTTTAAAGACTAAAAGAAGGCCTGAAGATGCTTTGGCCCTCCAGATGTTCTTAAACTATTGCTTGCAAGAACCCAACCAGAACAGAAAATGTTGACAGATGCTGAGGTCTTTTATTTAAGAATATCTGAGTGACTATATCTGGAAGACGGATTCCCTTAATGCTTGGGATCCTGGAAACTGAGTGGAGGAGGGAAGCTTGTTCTCTCCTCTTAAATATAAGAAGAGCTTTTCCCTTCTTTTAAAGTCTTGTGGAGAACCCCCTGTGCTGCACTGCAGATGGTTGAACCCATTCACAAAAAGGCCATGTGTTGCCTTTGGCTCAATGAGCTATTTTGCACAATGTAGGTGATATGATTCTCCTTGTCAAGGAGAAGGTAACGAATTTTGCCTGACAATTCTTATTTTAAGCAAGAAACAGAAGGGCTGCCTTGCTTTGCTTCTTGTCATCTCTGAGGTCTTTTTGTTAGGTTCAGTGATTAGAACGAGCTGCACGTTTTCTTCCAATTATTGGAAATGCTGGTTGAGGCTCTGCAATGACAAAAGAAAAAACAAAAATACAATAGAAGATTTCTCACTTGGTTCTTTTAATTGTATAAACCCAGTTCTCCCCCACCCTTTTTCATGATCTATCACTAGCTAAAAAAAGCAATGTAAAAGAGAAGTAAACTTAGTTGAAGACTTCTGGAAGTCAAGGGAGATATTTGACCTGAAACATGCTAGCCTGAAGTTGGGTTTCCTATATGAAATATATTGGCAGATGTCGAAAAGTTTCAACAAACCACTGAGAGCAAGTGAGAAAAATCTGAAAAAAGCATTAAGTTAAATTATCCAATGTTAAATTATTAGTTGACGTCTGCAGTTGTCTGACTGTTAAGTGTCTTGCCAGTTAATGAGCTAATTGAAGGATAAAAAGGGGGGGGCAAGAAAAAAATCCTGGGAGATTTAGGAATTTCTGAAACATCAAAGTTTTGTCATTCGCATGCACCAAATGTCTTTATACATACGGATAAGACCATATTTCTGAGAAATTCAGCTGCAATCATTTTGCCTCTAAAGAGAGAGAAATTTGAGGGAGATGTGCTGCCTCTCTTTTTGGGAAAAAAATTGTTTCAAAGAATTGCTGATTTATCTTGATTCTGGTGCACTTGGGCATAAATATGCCTGTGCACAGACAGAATGTCAGTCAGTTGTTCCATTCAATGACCAAACCCATTAATTTCTAAACAAAAAATGCTGGTGAACAGAGTTGGGCTGTCCTTCTCCCACAGAAGAACCACAGACGAAACACCCCATTAGAAGTTTTCAAGAATTAAAGCCAATTATAACTATCTCCTATTTGAGAAAATAACTCAGTTCAGGTTGTCTGATGTCCAGAAATCTGGATGAAATCAGATCATATTGGAATTAGCAATGATTAAATTCCTCCAGCATTTCTTTTTCCAATTACAGAGAAGTTAGTTAATAAAATGGTGACCTTTATCCCAAACGTGAGGATGCAACCGCCAGGCAGTTAAGGCGTTGGGCTTGTCAGCTGAAAGGTCAGCAGCCTGAGTTTGAGACTCAAGCGTTGCCACCTCATGGGGCTCCTGCCAACCCAGCAGTTCGAAGGCATGCAAAATGCAAATAGTTAAATAGGTACCACCTTTGGTGGGAAGGTTACAGCCTTCTGTGCACCTTGGCATCTAGTCATGCCGGCCACATGACCAGAGAAGCATCTTCAGACAACGCTGGCTCTTCAGCGATGAAATGGAGATGAGCACTGACCCCTAGAGTCAGCCATGACTGCCACAGGAACCCTTTACCTTTATCCCAAACTCTTATCTGCTTGATGAGACAAGACAATGTTTGCTCTGTGGTTTCTCTGAAAGTTCTGGTGCTTTGTCCTGTATTTGAAGTGTCTTCATGATTACTTTTTAAATGGATTCCTACTATTGGTCATCATGGGATAAGAAATTAAACAGCAATATTTGTAATCCTTTCTATCAAAATATGAATACAATCAGATCCTTAGGAGCAAAGATCTTGGCAAAAAAAACCCTAGATAGTTGTGAGATGCATCCCCTTTTTAGATTTCCAAACGAATGTTAATTTGTAAGCATACAGTTGGAATTTAGGCAAATGTATGGTCACTTTTTTTTTCTTTCTCTCTTTTTCTCCTGTCTTTTCACAAAATGCTGCTACAATGTAAGGAAGCCTTGATAGATTTACCTACTTTGCTGTTAACGGCTTAAGAAAGTTCAGTAAGTCAGCTGTCAGAATTCAAGTCCCCTTGCAGGCTAAAGAATTTCAATTTCAAAGTACATGAGTCTGAAGTCTTGAAAGAGGTGCTCATCAAATGCTAATCATTCCTGACTCTGGAGTTGCAAAAAGTGGAAAGATTCCTTAATCTGCCTTCCAAAATTTTGTCTTCAAATTTTTATTTTAACCAGACCAAGGGGTTTTATTGCATTAGGAGTGATGGAAGAGAGAGATGCTTGCATGAATCAAAAGGGCGTCCACATCCAGTGGTCAACAGTACTGTCTTAGAGCTACTTTACTCCTACTTCAGAGAGCACAACGCAAAATTTTATAGAATGATTAATCATTCTTTTGACTGGCATTAGTAACTTTGATTTTGAAGAAAAGGGTTTCCTTTTAAATAATCCTCAGATAAATTATTTTCAAGTTCTTCCTCAAATACCGGATTACATTCATTTTGATAAAATTATTATTTCCCTCCTTGGGAGAGAGTGCAGGCATGCATTAGTGTGCTGAAGGAAGATAGACTTTAGCTTTGGCTTTTAATTTCTGGAATGAACTTTTTTGCACCAGCTCAAGTCCCGACCTCATTGAAGTTATGTCAGAACTACACTTAAATTATCTGTTTTTATTCAGATTTATGAACAAAAGAAGCTTCGCAGAAAACCACTTTAACTGATGCTTTAAAATGTGTAGCTGAAATGGTATTATTCTACTTTCAAATTTTGTTGGCTGGTGTTATTTTTCTATTCAGCTCCATGACAGTGGGACTGATTTTTAGATCTTTTCATACTGTAAGATAATTATATATTAGAAGAAAAGATGACTTAGTGGTTCCATTATGTCATTTTGTTTATTCAGTGAAATGTTAACTATAAAGTATATGTCATTTAAATATCAAAAGTGAGCTTAAACAGTTTTGCTTTATGTTATGAGTCCCTCTGTGTAGAATATTTGTAAACACATTTATTATTCACATAGGTTTAAAACAATTAAAAATTAAGCTTTTAATATTCCCAATTGAAGCAAGGAGGTTCTAAAGTAACTCCACTATACCCTGCAGACATCAGGAATTTATAGGCTGTACTTTTATACATCATATTCATAATATAATCATATAAATTATATGATTAAGCATTTAAATTGTATGAGCCATCCTTCATAAATGCATAATTATTAGTCTTGTTTGTATTTTGTAATCACTTGTTCCAATACTTTATTAATTAATAGTGTTAATTTGGCACATTAATGGGAAAAAATGCCTGCTCTCCAAAGTGGAGAATAATTTTTGTAATATCTATTTGAAGACCAGATGTATTCACGTGCATAGTAACTTCATGTGGTACTGTATACTATACACAATATTCAAAATAATCAATATGGGTTTTGATTTATCTATAAAATTATGAGATCTACATGGATGCATTAGAATTTGTTTATAATACATTGTTACTAGACTGTGTAACAGTCATCTCTCTCTTTCCTATATTTAACATCTCTGGGGAATTTGTAGATTGAGGCATAAACCCATACCACTATCACACATTGTTGACAAATGAAGATGGTTTACTAAGCAATCAAGCAATCAGACTTTACAAAAAATGCTGATTTCTTGTAGAGCTTAAAATTATAGAGTTAGAAGATATTTTAACACTCACCTAGTTCAATCCCCAGGCAGTGTAGAACATTCATATTGTAGTGTCCCTGAAAGATGGTCTTAAAAGACTGAAATACATGAGTGATCCCTACAATATTTAAATAGCTTATACTCTTATCATGTTTTAAATGCTTGATTAAAATCACCATTCTTGAACCATTGTTAAACTTTGTTCTTATAAATAAAAACAAAGATAGCTCACTTAGAGACACAAGGCTGTCACATTACAGGTAAGCAGTGGACAGCAGTGCATCCAAAGATACTTCATTTGGAGACATGAAGTTGTATATCCTTCCAGACATATTAAAATACTATTTTCATTAATTGAAAAAACTAAAATGGAAGCTGTCATGCTATAAAGTAAAGCAATCGGCTGTTCTTATTATCTTAGTTTACCAAAATGCCTCTACATCAAAATAATTCAATTTGGTGCTTTTTGTATGGAACACATACAAAATAAAACTAGCACCATAAAGAAACTATACTATCATTTTCAGTAGTGACTTTGAACAATCATGCAATTTATAAATTCTTAATACTGTCTGCATACAGAGGCTACAGTTAAATTGTGGCATATAACATTTGTTGCATTTTGCTAGATAAAACTTTATATTTTTGTAATGAAAAGTATTTTTGTATTACTGCTCATGATAAAATTTCCTTAATGCAGTGCACAAAATCTTAAAAAAAATGTAATGCAACTCAAATCACTGCATAGAACTTTAAAACATTGGTAAAAATTATAAAAGGAACATGGACATCCAGTGGCATAAAAACTATCGGGGAACATAACAGGCATTTAAATAATTGTTTAAAGTCATCAAGAAGAAAGCCATGCGCTTAGTCTGCGGTGGAACATTTTAGAAAGAGGGGATCTTTGTGACCACTAATCTAAAAGATCTCACCAAAAAACCCCTGAGCAGATTTTTAAGTCCCTTTCATATATCCAAACAGGTTCATGTAGATATAGACAGTTCTTCAGGGAACCCGCTCCCAAGCTATTTAGACACTTAGATATGCCTATGTTTTAATCATTAAGGGCCACTCAAATTGATTATGGCCAGAGCAATATTATAAGTCCACTAAGTAAAAACAAATAAGTTGTACTTTAATTGGCTCCAGAAATTCACTATCAGTCAGTGCAGTTGGTACAAAATTGTATTATATTTTTTATTTGTATCCCACCCTTAGTATTTTACAGATATCTCAAGGCAGCAAACACATCCAGCATACCTTCCTCCTCCTATGCTGAGAGGGAGTGATTGGCCCAAAGTCACCCAAGTGGCTTTCATGGCTTAGGTAGGACTAGAACTCATTATCTCCTGCTCTCTAGTCTGGTGCCACTAGATCAAACTCAATTCTCAGAGTGAATGAGCAGTGGAATTTGGTACCACCGAAGGTCCTGTTCTACAAACAGCATTATAGTTTAATCTGGATATAACCAGATTGCATCTCACAAGGCATAGAAAAAATATGTATGGTTAAATGCTCAGAAAGCCCTAAAACTCAGAGCTAAAGACTTCAGGTATGGTATGTACACTGGAAACTTAAGGGGAGCCTTTAGAGCACTTAACTGCCCCAGCATCTATTGGGAGAAAAAAGAAACTTTGCAAAGAATGGGCTCTCGCATAAAATTCCTAAATTCTCTGACATTATTTTCTTTCAGAGGTGGAGGAAGGCATAAAGAGATCAGTTACTCCTGACTTGTTTCCAACAAGTAGGCTAGAAAATAAAAATAGTGGGACTCTTAAAAAAATGACCATGTAATATTTTAAAGAAAATAACATTTGAGTATAGTTAGATACATACCTTGAAAAGCAGACTTGGTAGTACAATGATAGTAATATCCTATGGCTGGAGACACTACTGGGGAACAGATCTGAAGATGGATGGGAGTTTGTAAAAAAAGGTATTAAAAACACAATAGCAAACAATCTGACCACAAAAAAGCAGCAAACTATTGTAATGATAAAAAAATAGTAGGAGATTGCAGAAACCAGTGTAGTTGCATAAACAAGTTCTGAAAATCAGGCCACTTCTTTTCAGGAGATGAAGAAGATTTGGTGAATCACAAGTCATCACAGAACTTGGGAAGTCTCTAGAGTCAAACATAAAATGATTTATCATAAAGCATCTTGAAAACACTTCAGTGATTATTAGAATGGGTTTGTCAAGAATTCTTGCTGGAACTACCTTACACCATTTCCATTGTTACTGGATATATTTTGTTGTGGATTGTGCAAACCTGTAAACATAATGCATCTTCAATTCAACAAAGCATTTTTCAATTTTTATTGAAAAATTTTACACTATAATAAAAGAAGTACAAATTTGAGAAAGAGGACAAAGTATAAAGAAAAATAGTAAACAGATGAAGAAAAGAAACAAGTATAAAGAAGCAGCTTCCAATCTGCTTTACAGCAGTTACAAATACATTTGTCCATCCTTCCTCTTCTCATTTTTTACACTTTCTTATCAGATCCATAAGTCACCAGTTTTTTTTATCTTTTCAGCAAAAAGTCCATAATAGGTTTCCAGTGGCTAATAAAAAACATTTGATGAAATATTTTATGATTAGCAAAATGGCCCCTTTCTACAGTA
This sequence comes from Acrochordus granulatus, assembly GCA_032468055.1. NCBI lineage: Eukaryota > Metazoa > Chordata > Lepidosauria > Squamata > Acrochordidae > Acrochordus > Acrochordus granulatus. The sequence continues at coordinate 177,226 of JANHZU010004936.1, read as the reverse complement.
TGATTCTATTGTTCAAGATTTGCTTTTTTTCAAAAAGACACAGTGAATTAATTGAAGAAACTAAGTCAGATTCTTAATAAGGATAAATATCTGTGCTACCACAGATAGAGAGCACATTGGAAACCCTATATATCTGATGTAATTGCCTCCCATATCAGTTTTGCTCCTTCAAATTTCCCCTGTTCAAGACTTCTGTTATCTGGACTGGGCCTTTGTTTGTTTGACCTCATCCACTCCAAAATTGTTTCTGAACATCTATCCAATGTTTCCCTGAATGTCACTTATGTATAAATGTCTGCTTAATCCAAAACTTATAAAACTTCTTAAATTTAGATACAACTCACCACCACTGCTTATTGAGTAGCCATTCTAAAACCATATTTTCATCCTTTGAACCTCACTCTTGAATGAGTTTTGAACTTGAGGTCTCTTGGTATTGATATCCCAAACCCACATTCTATACATTAAATCAGGGGTGTCCAATTTTGATGTAGGAGAAGGAGGGGTAGAGCCAGGAGTGAAGAGGGGGATCAGTTTGGACTCTGCATATGCACAAGCACCAGAAGTCTGACCCCTCGTGAAGACCATTAGCCTAATCTGGGGAATGCAAGTGTGGCTTGGCAGTTGAAGAAATTCTTGGGACCTTGAAGCTTCAATAAATCTTAAGGTAAGAAGATTTATTTTGTGAGCAGTCTGGGCTTGCCTCTTCCAGCCTAACACTTGGCAACTTTAAGATGTGTGGACTTCAACTCCCAGAATTCCCAGCCAGCATAGTTGAAATGCACACATTTTAAAAGTTGCCAAGGTTGGACACCCATGTTTGATATTGATGCGCTTTTGCACTAAGCTACACATTTGAGATTGTTGTAAGTATTAGCTTGAGGTGGTAGGAAGATTGTCAGTTAAAACTATCAAGCTACCAATCCCTTCCCGTGAAGGGCTGTGTTGCCTCCCAGCGCCTGACTGAAGCCTGCCTTCTACTGATTAGACCGGCTGGGTCCCAGTCCTTTGTTCTCGGCTCTTTCATTGGACATAAAAGTTCAAAAGTTCCTGGATTAATCAAAGCCTTTCTAGCTGAGCATCTTGTTTATTTCTGTGACTAAAAAAAAGCAAGAAATCTTTGGCAATCTCATAAGCAGAACATGAATACAATGACAGGATCCATTTGACAGTTTATTCCTCATTAGTATGATTACTTCCTTAATTCTGTGTTTTAAAAATAAATAGAATAAGCAAGGGTATTAAAAATTGCTTTGGTACTCATAGTTTAGTTTGCCCAATAATCAATCATGATTAAAACTTTTTTTTGGTTTAAAATTCCTGTAATCTGTGTTTTCTCTCATCCCCTTGTTTTCACCACTGTTTTTCCCATATAAAGCTTATTGGCCATAATGTAAGTAACAACTGGAGCTTTTGTTTTTTTCCAAGGAGCTGTCACCTATGGATATTATTGGAGATTTCATGTTAGCTTTTGCAGTGACCTGATGACTGTGACTGCAGTAGTAGTAGCACAGCTCTTCTCATTTGAAGCAAGCTTCTTTCTTGGCAAAAGGTTTGCTCATCTGCCACAAAATGCTTGAGGCAGAGTCTAAGCCAGGGGTGTCCAACCTTTTAAGATGTGTGGACTCCCTGGTCTAAGCTCTTTTGCTCAAAACAGTATGAACAATGACAGTTTCCCCTAACTTCAGAAATGTTCTCCGGAAAGATTAGAACTTGGCTTCTGTTGTTCTTTTGGCTACACTATCTAGAGCTAATAGGCATTGAAATTCAATATGTCTAGAAGACACAGATAGAGGAAAACCAAAGAATCGTTAACTATGATGATCAGCAATGGACTTTTCATGACTTGGGTCCTGTGACATCGCCTATCGATTGCTGTATGCTGACTGGTGCCATCCATGAATGATAGTTATGGTTGCTTATTGGTGGGCAGTGATGTTGTGTATAGGGACTCTGGTATAATCATGTGACTACCATTACTGTTTTGTGAGCTCGCTCTCTATTGTTATAGTTCAGAGGTTTGCAATGTTTCCAGAATATGGACTTCCAACTGTTTATGGTGCTATAAGATTTGGCACAGCAAGGGCTATCGTTGCCCTATCTAATGCAGAAATACAAAGCTGCATGAAGCTGAGGTACATTGGTGAAAAACGTTAAGTGTCTTGTATTTTCTCCTGAAATCAACTTTCCAAAGACTGCTATCTAGATGGATTACTGGCGCATCTCTCTGATTTATCAGCAGAGCTTTCACCCATTTATTTCCTTGGCAACTCTGAGAAACTCTTAGGAGAATGAGTTCTTTTAACAGCTGAAGAGTGACAGTGAGAAGTCTATTATACTTAGTAGCACTGTGTGCCGCATTTTCCTTTAAAGTCTAAATCCTTTAGATTGAATGTTAATCCAATTCTCAGAAGCAGTTTTAACTTCTGAGCTATCACACCTTTTGCAGAGTTCCAAAGTAGTATTTCCTGCTCATTCAGTGATTAGTTTAAATAATCATGTGAGTGCAAACATGCAGAAAGTTACCTTGGAATCAATTCTCAATAAATAAAAGAGTGTGGTGGATCAGAATTTATGTATGTATTTTCTGTTTGCTATACCTACAGTGGGGCAAAAAAGTATTTAGTCAGCCACCAATTGTGCAAGTTCTCCCACTTAAAAAGATGAGAGAGGCCTG
>JANHZU010004936.1:127430-151301 GCA_032468055.1 Acrochordus granulatus | reverse complement strand
AAGGAAGGAAGGAAGGAAGGAAGGAAGGAAGGAAGGAAGGAAGGAAGGAAGGAAGGAAGGAAGGAAGGAAGGACCCTTTCCAAGCCATCATAACTTTGAACAATCATTAAGCGACTGGTTGTTAAGCAAGAACTACCTGTACTTATATTAAAAAATGGATTCAAGACATGTGTTCTTTGCCAGTTTTGAAAACATCCTTTTAGTATAAAAATATATTTTATATTATCCAGTTACATGCAAAATATTTGACATTTATCATAATGCAAAGAACTACAGATCTATCAGGCATGGGACATTGCAAAAAAAGATGATTCATTTAAGATACAGAGAGAGACAGCCCCAGTTTTCCAGTCATGGATCACTGTAGCTCACTTCTTTTGATGTGGCTCTTCATTGATATAATAGAAAGGCTGATCAGTGTCCAAGATTTAACACTGTATTTAAAACCTGGGCTGTTTCCATTTGACCTCCACTGACAGGTGGCTCCCCAAGATCATACGATAGAAAACCAACAGGGTGGCTGTGATAATCTCTAGAGAAGTTAGGATGCAAGAGCAGTTGAATAAACATCAGCTTATCCCTGGGGAAAGAAGAGAAGATAAAAAAGAAACACAATCCTATCTGGATTCTCTTTGATGATAGAGTGGATAAATTCTGGCACAGCCTTTCAAGGTTTTGTTATTATACCTTATAATAATAAAGTAGACTTCCAGTCATTCTTTTGGTGTCTGTTTCCTGACATGACCTCCCTCAATTTGAAAGCTTCACTGCTCTTTAATGAAAGACATCACAACTTCCCTTTGTTCATGGAAATAACATCAGATCCTCAGGGCACCTGTCTGTTTCCAGAACAGCTTGTTATTGTTACAACAATAGCAGGAAATGGATATAGAAATAACATAAAATGTCATGACACAGTTAATCAGCATTTGGGATTAGAGCTACTTCAGCCAGCAGTTCAGCATCCTGCAGCCCAATGAAAATGTCTTTGCTTTCATGGGAGTTTGTCAGAAAAGTATGGAGGAACCCAGGATTAATTTCTGACTTTTACAACTCACTGTGAATTGTTTATGGATGGTCAGAGAGCAGAATTTTATCCAGAACACGCCAAAGTGGCCTTTGTTCTGAATCTGCTGAGAAAAAGAGCAGCCAAATAGACCAAGACCTTCATTGAGGGCAATGATCCATTACTGGACAATTACCAGAACTTCATGCAAAGATTTAGAGCTGCAGCTGATGATTTGGCTAGGAGAGCGACAGCAGCTTGAGAGGTTTGTAAGCTGAAACAGAGAAACCACAGAGTTCATGAGTAGTTACTGGATTTTCAGTTATATGCCAGAGATTGAATGATCTTGCTCTGATTTTGAGAAGGACTTGCTAATGAATTTGAGAGATGGGTCAGTGAGACAAGGCACACCAGATAATTTAAAAGAACCATTCTGATGTTGTGCGTAAATTGATGGACAAATCAAAAAACTGAGGCACAGACAAAATACTGTATTAAGGGGAAGAAGTTTTATAGCCTGCCACTCCTCCCCCAAGTCTTATTTAGACACCAGCTTGGAGATCCCATGCAAAGAGGATAAGGACAAAGATCCTTATCCTCAACAGAGAAAGATTTCATTATACGTTCCTACTGTTGACCCTAGAACAATGGCAAGATTGGCACCACTGAAGTACAGACTTCTGAGAACCTCTGAATTCTGTGGAAATGCAGATATGTGGTATGTGGCAAACAAGTGTCTGAACCCCTCCAAAGCATTATCTTCAGGAAACTTCCCAGTCTTTCCTTTGTACAGCTCAGCAGAGGAATCCTCAGACAATTAAGAAGTGCTCAGACAACAGACTTAGATGTATAACTCTCTACTCTTTTAAATTCATAGATGAGACCACAATGCAACAACTTAAGTTGCTAAATAAATTTAGAGAAGCTATGCTGTGTGAACAATCAAGAGGTGAGCTCTTTGAAATGGTCCTGTTGTGCAACACACAATTCTTGCAGTTGGCAATAAATGATCATTCAGAATTCCTGATATTTTATGTCACCTGTCTTCATTGTGCTAGGCATTGATTGGTTACAAATGCATAATCCAGATGTTCACCAAGAGCAAGGCACAATTTATCTTTCAACTCAGAATTGTCAAAAGCACATTTGCAAGCCTCCCACTCTTATTAATTTTCTTCTCCAACATAATGTGTTGAATCTTGAAAAATATTCAGAATTTGCAGATATATTGGAGAAGAGGAAGCAACCACAAGGCCTCTTCATCAAACACAAGACAGTATTGTCATGTTGGAGCTGACAACTAAGATCCCAGCTAAAAGACAAGGTCCCATGTCTACTTGAACATTAGCAATTTTAAAAATATTTCTAGATGATAATCTGAAGAAAGAATTCACTACCTTTCATCTTCATCCCCTTTTATTCCCTTTTGCAACTTTATTTTTATATCAAAAAGATTATTATTTCTTTGATGATTATAGACTATAGAAAGAGGGCCATCCATGTTTAATTGCATTTAGTATCAGGCTTCTTAGTATAAACATTTTGGCAGTGCCCTATGGATCAGTTAACTATGGTACAGTCTTAATGCTGATTATGATACTCTCAGATGAAAGGAACTATGGCATCTTCAATAAAGAATTGCTTGTGATAAAAGCAACATTCCAGCAATGGAGGCATTTTTAGAAGGAGCCTTGCACCAGTGCAAGTGCATATAGATCACAAGAATTTGGAACACTTAGATGACATGCTTCCCTATGTCTGGTCAGGTCTGATGAGCATACTTTCCCCCCCATTACAGTTGTTGCATCACATGTATTCCTGGTTTGTCGAACAAGCTACCAGATGCACTATAACCTGAACATGAGTTTGCATAATTTTCCTTCCTTCTCTATCATCCCTTAGAGATAGTCCAGACAGGAAACCAAAGTTATGAATACTAATTTTATCAGATGGTTACATTAACAGATTCTTACAAGTCTGAAAATGCTTCTTCCCTCGCTTAATCTTCATGAAAACTAGGGAATCGCCTTCTCCAATTACATTTCTGCTTTGAACTCACATTTCTTTTATCTGAATTGCAACTGTTCCCTCCTGCTTCTCAAGATTATTCCTACAGCCTGTTACAATATATCAGATAGATGTTCCCCAGAGTACCACAAACTGATTTTTTGTCTTTCACTTCAAATGGTGGTCAGCTGTTTCACAATGATCACTTATTTCTTCCTTTCCTTTAAGGGAAGGAGCACTGCAACTCTGCCACGATGGTAGAACCGGGCATGGGAGAGTGCTCAGAGAATTCTGGGTGTTGAGAGAGAGAGGACTGTATTTTGTCTTGTTTGATTTGTCACTAGGCCAAGAGTATTTTTGGAAGGCTTCCCAATTACTTCAGATTCCCCTATCACTGGGACCCTGGGGTTCTGTTTCATTGGATGTTCTTACTAATCTTCCCCTGTATCGAATTAACGGGCATTTCTGAGATAGTCAATTTAGTTATTAAGAAGGATAATTTTATTCCTTGCAAAAGCCTTTTAATCTTAGGAAAATGCACATTTTCTTCACCATGTTGTTCAAAACAAGGATTTAGTTATCTTAGACTATGGATCTCAATTTATATCCAAGTTGTAGAAGGCCCTCTTCCAGTTATTTGAGTCATCCGTCTTCTAACAAACAAATGGAAAGAATAAACTACTTATTAGAATAGTACTTGAGATGCTATATCTCTTATCAACAGACAATTGAACTGAATTGTTACCTCTTTCAAGAGCATACAGCTACTCAAAACACTCATCCGTAGGTACGTCATCTTTTCAGGCAGAGTGTAACTACGACTCTCACATATGCTGCTCTTGACACAACTCCTCTTCAAGGAACACCTAATTTTGATTAAAGGTAAAGGTTTCCCCTGCCGGTCATGGCCAACTTTAGGGGGTTGTGCTCATCTCCATTTCTTAGATGAAGAACCAAGGTTCTCTGAAGACATTTCTATGGACGTGTGGCTGGCATAACAATACAATGAGGTGCATAAATGCTGTTACCTTTCCCACTGAAGGTGGTACCTATTTTTCTACTTGAATTTGTACATGCTTTCAAACTGCTAGGTTGGCAGAAGCTAGGCAGACAACAGGAGCTCTCCAGTTACTTGGCAGCTCTTGGATCTCAAACTTGAGCCACTGACCTGAACCTAGCATCTTAACCACTGTGTTACAGCATGCCCCTAATGATGACAAAAACTCCATACAAATAGGCCATATATACACAAAGACAAACAGTGCCAAGCCTGCAGTTGGGGATCTTAAAAACTTACTTCCACTAAGTTTGTACCTGCTGTCCGTCTGTCTAAAAAGTTAAACTTAAAATTTATTGGCCCTTTCCCAGTTATCAGAAAATTATCCCAATGACCTTTCATTTATAATTGCTCATTTCAGTAAAGATTCATCTAGTCATCCACTGCTTATTTATGAGCAGTTCCCTGCCACTTATATTCTAAAATCTATACTTTCCTCTGTTCCTCAGTGCCACCTGACTTATCTTAAGGGGGTGAGATCATGTGATGAACACCCTCCTCTTTTCTATGTGCATCACATGAAGAACACATGAAAAATAATGGCAGGACTTTGTGTGATCATGATTTCAGTCTTGATTGTTTTACATCCCTTCCATTTTGGGTATCACTGGTGGTTCTCCAGATGAAAAAGGTTTTCCATCTCATATTCCCCAATCCAACTTGGCAAGGATACTGAGGTGGGAGGCACTGGCTCCTCTGATGAGATCTGTCCAGAATGGTTGAACCTCTGACATAGTTCTCTTCTTCAGAGCACACAAGTCCCAGAACCATGCCAAGGTGGTACCTCATGGGTGGATTATGTACTATACACATATGAGTTTTCCAAAAGGGCAACAGGATCAGAGCTACTTCTCTCATTGGAAAGTAAAATGTGGCACCAAAATCAGAATGGTGCCTATTTCTAACAACATTAATAAAATGTCTTTCCTAAAACAGTTCGCAACACTAACAAAAGCCAAACATGTGTTCTTTGATTTTGAATTTGAAAGGTGAGGTTTGAAATAATCGGCACTGTTCCTGGTAGAGCATCTCTCTGTATGATCCTGTACATATCTAACCCAGAAAAAAATCTCATTAAATTCAGGAGAGATTATTCACAGATAATTAAATATACAATTGTAAACTAATGAACTGTTATGCTGAGAAATCAAGAAAAGATATAGCCATTTTAGAGGGATTTTTCAAATATATTGCACCTTCCACTTTTTTCAGCAGATTTAAAGTAAAGTTTTTCAAATATCTAAAGCTGATGCTCAGAGAAAGGAACAGCAGAATGTTATCTTCAGCCATATTGTTTACTCAGGGGGAAAATGTGCATTTTTTTCTGAGCTCCTGTCAGAAAACTAGAGATAATTCCCTTTAAGCTGTTCTCTCTAAAGTTTGTGAGACAGACAGCAAAGTTCTGCTAAGAACTGAAAAGAAAAAGCTTTAACACGAGAAATATGCTGGACTTGTTGAAACAGTTATGTTCAACCTGCTTTTTATACAAGGTTTTGTAGCCTTTCAGCTCTGCTTCTGTTATACCAGGATGACATCAAGTGGCAATTCAAGCCGATTACTTGCTATCAATATATCATATATTGAGGTTTGTTTTCAGTCATTTCTCCTTTTCTGACCAGGAAAAAATCTAGAATGATACCCTTGAGTATAAAATTAGCATTTCATTTTCTTCTACATGCTAGAGACTTAGAAAACTGGCATGGACTTACGGACAACCTTGTTCCAAGCATTGCCTCAACAGTATCTACCACAATTGACAATAGCAGTTCAATCTGGAAATGATGGAGGTCCAGTCTAGAATCTTTGCAAAATATGTGCTCTACCATTGAACCACAGACCTTGTCACAATAGCAGGATCTACGTTATTGTGTGTCCTCCTTAGTTGCTATTTATGGAAATATGCTATTTATCAAAATATTTCAAACTCTACTCTGATTTTCTCTTTATTCCACCTGCAAACGTGCTGGTAATTGTTTTTGTAAAGCACTGATTTCAAACAAGAATGTGCAGAAATTATAATTGGTTAGTTACGCAAGTCACTTTCTGGCATATATGTGGATCTTTTCTGGAGTTAGGCTAAGAAGGGGAATAAATCCTTAAAGAAATTGGAAATATGTTTTGACATGGTGTTAGCATTTGGTTGGTAGGATGAGAAAACAATCAGATCATAAAGTTTGATTTGGATCTTTGTAAACTAGTATTAATATTTGCTCATTGTTGAGAATTATTTGTATCTATTTTTGCCATGCTTAAACATATGCATTCATTTCATCCTGATTGAGTTGTTTTCACATACTCTGCATGGTTTGCTTCAGAAATCACTTGGAAAAGATATGCTGCAATTTTGACCAGGCACTGGGATTAAATAACCTTTTATTTTTCCAGCCAGATTGAGAGGTCTGTTCATTTCTAAATGTCATTTGGTACATGAGTGACTTTCACTTGCTTGTGAATCTAAGCACTCATTCTGCTTGCACAAGCTGCTCTCTTGAGAGAGATGGCTAATGGTGACATTCACCTTCTAGTGGAACTCTCTTCTCCAAACTCTTAATCTGCCTCTTTACTCATTGTCTGCTGCTTTTATACAACACATTTCTTCAGCCGATCTCTAACTTTTTTGGCTTATTATTTGTTAGTTTGGTTCTTCCCTGAAGAAGGGAATCTGATGTTATTTATGGTTATTTTAATCATACGATAATTGTTCTTTTATCTTTACTGTTGGTTTCTGCATTTTGTTGGCCCCTTTCTGAAGGCCTCCATCACAGAGAGAAAGCAGGAACAAAGGAGTAAAGGAATGATGTTCCCTCTTGTTTCTCAGTAGGGGAGTGAAAATAAAATAGGTATAACTGTAAATAATTGAAATATGTATCACATTTATTTAATGTGTACTTATCACTATTATTTATCATTTGTATATCACATGTATGAGGTACTTATCACTATTACTGATCACTTGTGCATCACATGTACAGTGTACTTATCAACTAGGTATACAGTTGATTATTCTGGCTGATTTCAAAAAGCTAAATAGAACTGGATCTGGATAGTTATTGAATAGATCACAGGACATACAGCATTGCAGACTAGCCTGGGAAGAAGGAAAAACATCCTAGAAGAAATAATAGCTAACCACTTTTAAAGTGATACCGAGCAAACTATATGGAAGTGTCCATAAAGTCATGAGAAGCTGATAAATAAACAGTTTGTCATTTACTTAGTACTGTAATATTATTACAGCAACAAAGATCACTGACTTTGCAATGACCTCGATAATTCAGATTGTTTTCTTCCCTTTGATTTGCATTCTATGGCACTTCATTATTGATTCTGAAAATTTAATTAAAAATTTAAAATTCCATGAAACTGAAGATGACCTATATGTATTCTCATAGTATGGCATAAGCTGCATATATTTTCTTTGGAAATTTAAATCAATCTAATGAAGGTTAATAGCTTAGAATTTACTTGCAAGAGCTTCTCTTTTCTCTGAAAGAAAATCTATCCTGTGCAATTGTCAGATACCATCTTTCTGTAGATACTTGACATAAAAAATGTCTTATGTGCAACAAGAATTCCACCAAGATACCTTGTCATGTTTTTAATCTAAAACTCAGATCAACTTTGGGATGGATGTTTGCATCTGCTGCAAACCTGACAATTGTTCATCTCTTCATTTTAAGAGCTATTTGGAAAAGCTTACAGCTTTAAGCATCACCCACTCTCCAAATATTGGTAGAATGGGTGTATCCATCAAAGACTGATAATCAGCCACTTCTTGAGGGATCTATCTAACATGGCAGTCAGTTTAGCTCATTCAAGCTTTGGGTTTCCCCTTTGACTTTGATTAGAAATGACAACTCCTATCAAATAAACTTCTTCTGTGCACTTAGCATGAAACTACAGTATATCCTATTTTCAGCTTCACTGTTTTTAGGATGTAGAAGACATTGTGCAACTTTTTCTAAAAAAAAAAACCCACATATTAATTTCAATTACAGCTTAAAGTAGGTGGAGATTGAAAATTAATTTCCTCACATCAGAATGGTCCCAAAGTTACTAGCAGGCCAAACTGCTAAAACAAAATGGTTCAGCTTGTAATTAGGTCATTAAATGTCCACCATGGCATTAAGTGTTCTTCTGCCCTTCAATATTTTTGTCCCCCAAATTTATTCTGCAGGGAGGAGATAAAACAGAAAGGAAAGGTAATGCAGTAGAGGCATCCAAACATGGCAGACTTTGCATTATCAGAAGAGTTGGGATTGTATATTTCATTCTCTCTGCATGGAGTAATTGATTTTACACATTAATTACAACCTTACTATCAGCCCAGAGGTTTGCACCAATGCACATCTGGCAGTAAAAATATCTCTTGCTTTGCAAAGAAAAGAATTTCCCCACTCCTGTCTTTTTTTGCACATGATTATATCAATTTTTCTTGGAGCATTTTGCTCTAGCTCAATCACTCCCAGTCTTGACACCTTTTAGATGTGTGGCCTTCAACTCCCAGAATTGTAAGCAGTGATGGCCACACCAGCTGGAGAATTTGAGGAATGGAAATCTATGCATCTAGAAATTCCAAAGGAACAATATTTTTTCAAATTTCAGAAAGAGTACTTTAGCCTAAACAAAGGAACCCCCATTAAACCCTGTACTAATTGTTGCTGTTGCTTCTGAAGAAATACTAATACCGAGAAGACCTATTCTGCCATCAAATTTATCTTAACTTTGTTGAACAACTTCAGCATGGATGATTTTCCATAGTAAACATAATGGCATCTGGGATCAACTTCAGACTTTATGTATTATTTCTTTCAATTTCTGAGGGTTGCCAGGAGTATGACTGTAACAGAATGACCTTGATGACCTTTGATTCCAGGTTTCTGGATTGGGAAGTCATTTAAGAAACAAAATGGGTGCATTTAAGTCTCATAGTTTTTTAAAACATTTATTTTGCTCCTAATTAAAAGGGGGGGAGTGTGTGTGTAGAATTGCTTTTGCTACCAAATTTCAAGGTGGCTAAATTCCCATAAATTTCAGGTGGCTAAATTCCCATAAATCCTATATAAAACAATGTCAATACTTAGATTATAGAGCCACTATTCCAGTATTCATAGGAAACCCAATCAAAAGCAACAAAATTGATAAGAGTCTTGCCTAAGGGATGCTCCTTTACCCCTCCATATTTATTCATTTTATATTCTGCCTTTATTGTTTTTATAAATAATTCAAGATGCTGAACATACATAACACTGCTTCCTCCTCCTATTTTCCCCATAACAAACTAAAAAAGGCAGGATAAAACAAATCTAACCCCCACCCCAGATATAGGAGTTTCCAACACCAGCCCTGAAACTTTGTCCAAGAGACCAGAAAGGACACTGATATACTGGTGAAAGACTAGCTCTTTCTGTGGCCCACTTTCAGATACAATCATTCATACCTTGAAATCTCCATAACAGGCCCCTCAGTCACAAGAATAACGCCTTTAAGCATGAATGCCATCTCACCACCACCCCTGCTCTGGCATTAGTGGTGGATTGAAACCTAGGCAGGAAAACATATCAGCCTTATTAAATCAGTTGTCTGGTCACATCCTTTCCAACTAACAAATAAATGGCATAGACTTTTGTGCCTGTTTATCCAATACCAATTCATATATGAATGTGATATTTTTGCAGAGATTTGGTATATTGTATCAGCATTTTGAAGCCAAGAACCTTAGAGATCTAGCTGCCTAGTTTTCCTGCAGAGGAAGCTGAGACTGAAGATTGACACCAAATTTGAAGTCACTTTTCTCCTGGAATGGCTTACTCAGCCCCTTCTGTTATAGATCTCCCTTGTCCCCAAATAAAGGAGATACAGCTTCTATCGTCCCATTCCCAACACTGGTCCCTCCACTGACCATCCATCCTTCAAATTCTTCATCCTGATCATGTAAATTAACTCAGACAATGCAAATAAGGTAATCAGCTCCCTGGCAATTGCCACTCTGGTTCACCCCTTTTAAATCAAACTTCCATGCAAAAACTCACTGTTACCTTACTTGTTTTCAACATAGAAGCTGTTCTCCACTTTCCCCTTTAATATACAACTATACTTAGTATTTGCACCAGTTGTGCTCCTTGCTGGATCAGGAGGCGCTTCTCCCAGTCATTCATGCTCTGGTCCCCTCCTGCATGGACTATTGCAATGTGTCCTACATGGGGCTACCCTTGAAAAGTATTGGGAAGCAGCAATTGGTGCAGGATGAAACCTCACAAGCAGTTTTGGCGTTCCGACTACACACGTGACACCACTGCTGTGTGAACTGCCCTGGGTTTCATGTCCAATTCAAAGTGTTGGTTTAAAGCCCTTCACAACATGGGAGCAAGTTATCTGAGGAACCGTCTTGTCCCAGTTACTGACTTGTCCCACCTGGTCAGCAGGAAAGATAAATTACAGATCCCGTAGGTAAAAGAATGTTGACTGGTGAGGTCAAAGAAGAAAGCCTTCTCTGTTGCTGCCCCCACCCCATGGATAATCTTGCCCTCAGAAGTGAGGTTGGTCCTCACTCTTTTGGTCTTCTAGAAGAGCTCAAAGACCTGGTGCTGCCAATTGATGTAGGGACAGACAGCGTCACACAACCCTGAGCATGGTTGGTGGCCTGAAGGCACTCCCTCCATCTTTTAACTCATCTCTTTAACTCTGTTTTTATTCTGTTTTTCACTCTGTTTTAATTATGTTTTTTTTAATTATGTTCCTCTTATATGGTTTATAGTTTGTATTTGTAAACTGGCCAGTCACTTGGATAGTAAAATGGGCAGTGTCTAAATTTGATAAATACAGTAAAACCTCAGTTTACAAATTTAATCCGTTCCAGAAAGCTGTTTGTAAACTGAGTTGTTCATAGGTCGAAACAGTTTTTCTCAGAGGAAACAATACAAAGTAGATTAATCTGTTCCAGACTCCCAGAAAACTGCCTATGTAAAGTTGTGTAAGTACATTCCTATTACTAAAATAATACTAAAACATCACAGTCAAACCTTTTAAAGGACAACAAAAATGAAATGAATGTAAATGCAACCAAATAAACTGAAAGAAATGAAAACTGAACTGCACTTCACTGTTACGTGCAGAGCTTTGGGGTGCAGTAGGCTGGGTGGAGGAGAGGAGGGATGGCGGGGTGCCAGTGTCGGGGAGGCGAGTCACCTCCTCGTACGGGCCTCAGGCAACTGTCCTTCTGGGTTCCCTCTCTCTTCTGCCCCCTTCCCCCACTAGAACATGCTTCAGACGCACCGGACTTCTGTCACACTATAAGCCTGTCCAGGGGTGCTGCTTTTGCCTGCGTCTTAAGACTTGTCTGAGGTGAGACACGCCCTGGTCATTTAACATGTGCATGATTCGGTGTACGCCTTCTTTGTTGGGTGATGATTCTCCAAATACTTTGCACATTTGGAAAGAACATCCTTGATCACTGAAGGAGGAAGATGCTCCCTTCTTCCTCCTCTTCAGACATTTCCTCAGCTGCCGTCTGTTGCTGCTCCCTCTGAAGGTCTCGGAGTGCCTTGGTGGTCAGCTCAGCACTGTGGTCCTCCACCAACTCCTCCATGGCTTCTTCGCTCATTTCCAAGCCCACGGACTTGGAAACTCGCAGGTTCTCCAAATGGTGGACCAGGAGAGGCTTGGCTTTAAGGTCCCCACCAGCGTTACCACACAACAGGAGAGTTAGCCTGTCCTTCACCGGCTTATGTCCTGACAAAGAAGTCTCCCCCGAGTAACGTAGGTCTCTTTGGCATTTTCTTCCAAAAGAGGCCGGCCTCATCACAACCGAACGCGTGTTGGGGATCAAACCCTCAGCCTCTGCGTAGTCCTGGAACTCGGTCACGTAGTTCTCGGCGACCATTTGGTCAGCACTAGCAGCCTCCCCGTGCCTCACGACACTACGGATGCCACTCCGTTTCTTAAATTTTTCAAACCACCCCCTCCTAGACTTGAAAGCCTCCCCATCAGCACTCGTTCCAGGGGTGTCTTTCACAATGTCAGCATAGAGCACCTCGGCTTTTTCACAAATTAGAGCCCCGGAAATGGGATCACCAGCTAACTGTTTTTCGTTGATCCAACTCAGCAAAAGCTTTTCGACTTCTCCAAGTGCTGGTGATCTTTGCACTGTAAGCACTGACACCCCTTGAGGAACATCAGCTCTTTGATAGCCTCTTTGTGTTTCAGTATACAGCAAATTGCCATCCCATAATCTGAGGCCAGATCAGACACACGAACACCTCCATTGCATTTTGCAATGATTTCCGTTTTAAGCTCTACAGTAATTCGCTGTTTCCCTTTCCTTTTCGATGTACCGCTACTTTCAATAGCTTTCTTGGGGCTCACGGTGGCTAAATCAAACAAAAAAAATACCCGCAGAAGGAGAAGCTTGCTCACTGCTCACTTGTGACCTCAGCGTTTGTGGGCGTCACATAGCATGCAAAGTCGGCGTTTGTGGGCATCACATGGCATGCGACATTGGTGCTCATAAGTCAGGTAAATGTTTGTAGGCTGGGACAAATTTTGCTGGACAAAAACGATGTAATCCAAATTGTACATAAATAGAAGTGTTCGTAAACCAAGTGTTCAATGTATACAGAAATACATAATTGAAAATCTGAAAACATTAAAAGTGGAGGTCAGTGGAACCTGGGATACTTCAAGAGATATCTGTGCTCACAGATGTAACATCAGGAATCCTATTTCAAGAAAAGTAGTCCCATAGATCTACTTACATTTCATATAAATTCATCAATGAAGCTCCATCTCACTGCCTGTTGAGTTCCTGGTACTTACTAGCACTATCAAAACAGCTAAAAATGTTGGGGGAGGGGTAATAAAAGCACAGGGGAGAGCTCCACCCTTCCCCCAATTGAAAAACCGAGAAATAATCTAATTCCTTGATTTTATCCAGGAGTCTTATTCATTGTGAAAATAAACAATTCAGATGTGGTCTGATAATGACAACTAGCAATGAGCAATTTACACTATTCCTGAGTAATTTAATTTTGTGCAGTTTCCTAGAATTTTTCATTGCTGTCAGAAGAAGAAACTAAAAGGAGGGAAGAAAAATTGTTCAGATATTGACATAAATGTCAGATTAAGTTCACATTTATTCCAGAATTAAGCTTAATTGGTTAAAAGCAGGGATTTAAAAAAATCCTTTATTTTTTTATTTGATTGAGCAGTTCATTTTTCACGGTACAGATTTGCTTTAAGCAATGTTACTATGATGGGGATGGGAGTAGGGGTTAAAAAATAATGTCTATGATGCATGTTATGCTCCAAACCCCACATATATAAACCGCTCTTTGTTTTCTTCAATATAGGGGAGTATTCTTCATATGTACAAGAATGATGTTTTAGTAGGCAGTCAATGAGCGGGATGGTCTAAAATTGTAACATACTATTCTAGCCAAGGTTAAAATCCAAAGCATCTTAATTATTTAAAGCATTTTAATTATTTAAATTGAATAGGACTTGATATATATGCCACATCAGATGGATAATTAATGTCCTTCTCTTGCCTTCTTTGCCCAGCAGGAAACATAAAATCCTATCACTTACTCCATTCCCACCATATAAAATGTTGCATTTTAGTGTGTTGGACTCCAACTCTCCTCACTACATCTGACACTGTCATATTATATAAAGATGACAGAAGTTGGACTCTCACACATCTGGAGAAAAACATCTTGGAGGAGAATACTGTTTCTGGAGAATGCTAGTTTGGAGAAAATGGCCATTTAAAAAAATGGTAAAATGATTATCAGAAGATGGAGAAATATGAATAACCACAGAACAAAATAACTAAAGCAAATATCCTGCCAAGTCATCAATTAGATCCATTGTTCTATCTTGCCCATCAGAGTTACATGAATTCTCTGAATTTTAAAACTAGGATAGAATTTATGGCTACCTTATGAAATATTACATGTTTGCAGTGCTTTGTGGCTGGGATTCTCAATTTCCTAAACAGACTACCTCATTTTCATATGTAAGGCTTTCTAAGATAATTATTTTAGTGCTTACATTGATTTTTAGAACATAAAAGTTACTGTACAGCACAGTTTGTTAATGAGAATGGGGGAAATCATCTTTTGTTCTTCATTTGAAAAAAAAGGAAACAAAAAGAGAATCTTCCAGACCTTTTAATCAATTTTTCCAATCCATTTTTTCTTCAATTGCAGCTCCCATTTAAATTCTGACCATAGGTCCTTGTGGCAGGAGTGGCTGGAAGTTTTAATTAGCCCTTTGGGTTTATTCTTAAATTCAGGGGTATTTTTTGAGCAAATACAATAATTTATCTCAGCTCTAATTCTCCTCTTTTATCTAAAATATTGAATTCAATCCTTCTGATAAATGTTAATAATGGTGTATTGTTTGAATTATTGGAATTAGGTATGCGACAGTCTAAATATTAGAGACCAATATTTTTCTGGTTGATACTTCAAGGGAGAATATCCTCATTTGGAATAACAACCATTATTGGCAAAATCAATCAAAAAATCAAAAAGCAAGCTCTTGCACTTTGTTGTAATTCTACAGTTCTCTCTGTAACTCTTTGCAGACTACATATTCCAGAAAAAACACTCCTGGACATTGGAAGGCAAAGTTTACTTTTGAATAGCTAACTACACTTATTGTGATAATTTTATTTTCTGTTGTCTTGCAAGTATGCTGAGAGCTGCTACACCAGAGTCAAATTCCTTGCATGTCTAATCATGGTTGGACAATGAAGTATCTGAATCTGTATCATTTCTGGTCCAATTACAGATGTGTGCAAGGAAGCTGATCAGAGATGAGAGCCCAGGCCAAAGCAATAAAGAAACCAGCAAGGAATAAGAATGGTCAGCAAACCAAGCTTTTTCCAGTTCATCCATACAAAAAGCAGGATCTATTTGGCATGTTTGTTCCAATTCCATATTCCTTTACTAAGGAAAAAAAATGAATCACAGTAGGAAAGCACATTGGCTTTGATTAAACACAAGAAGAACAGTTTATCTTACTTTTCTCTCCCTGGCCTACCCATCTCCCACCCCTTTGTAATTTATCTAGCTGAGGATGTCCAAGATGGCCTTGAATATTGACTCCTTTGTAGGCTTTAATTAAGTTTATTCTTTGGATTGCCTTAGTGTGATGTGATTTCGTCCCTTCATTTTCTCCTTCCTCTTTAAGAGGAAAGAAATAAAAAACAAAAACCCTTCCAACTTTGCTGAAGACACAGTTTGTCTCTTATAGCTTTAATTTTAGATTGGAAAGCTAATCAAGATCTGTGAAATGTTGAGTTTCCTGCTGATAAGTTCAGTGGGCATAATTACTGCTGCTTTTCTTTGGGCTGGAAGCAGCACAGAGGGAGCTGAAAAATTATCAAGAGAGAGGATCTCATGTCAGTCAATAGGCATCCTATCAAAACAGGGCTGAAAGCCTTTTAAAATAAATGATCAAGCTGCCCTTTTCAATATTGGCTTTGCATTATTTCAAATCATTATTGGCATCAACGCTGCTCCCCCTACCACAGTGTTTCTCAACCTCAACAACTTTAAGATGAGTGGACTTCAAATCCCAGAATTCCCCAGCCGGTCATGAAGGAAGTCATCTATCCTGAGCTGTAAAAATTTGGACAATCATAAGGAGTAGATGGCAGCAAAGGGGTAGAAAAAGTTCTTACTGCAGGGATGTCCAACCTTGTCCACTTTAAGATGTGTGGATTTCAACTCTCAGGATTCCTCAGCCAGCTATGCTATGCTATATGTATATGCTGACTGAGGAATTCTGGGAGTTGAAGTCTTCGCATCTTAAAGTGGACAAGGTTAGCCACTCCTGTCTTAATGTCTTGCTGTGATCATTCTGATGCTGTCCAAGTGAAACACAGCTAAGTAACTGGAAGTTCTTTTAAACAGGAGTCATTCTGCATCTAAGAGCAAAACGATGGGGGCATAGCACTTGTTTAAAGTGCATTTTGAAGGCAACCCTTGAAGAAAAATTAAACACCAGGCAGGATCAATGAAAATATTTACATAGAAAATGGACCCCTTGACTAACATAATGTAAACTATGGCTATTATTATGACTTTCCTCTGATTTTTTATTTCTAAACTACTTCAGAGAAAAAAAAGATGCAAGCTTAATCCTTATAGTACTCATATAACCCATTTAAGATAAGAGCATTTGATCAGATCACAAAACTATAGGTCAGTATTTCTCAAACTTTTTACCTTGCAGCAGTGTTTCTCAGC
This sequence comes from Acrochordus granulatus, assembly GCA_032468055.1. NCBI lineage: Eukaryota > Metazoa > Chordata > Lepidosauria > Squamata > Acrochordidae > Acrochordus > Acrochordus granulatus. Next base: position 134,974 of record JANHZU010004936.1, on the reverse strand, counting down.
CTCCATAACTTTAAACTATGTGGAGGCATTGTGGAAGTTGATGACTGCACAGCTTAAAGTTGCAGAAGCTAAAAAATACTGCCCTGAAGGAACACTTGAAATATTTTCAGGTTTCAGGGAATCCCTGCATAAAAATTGCAAAAAAGATCAAAACATCAGAGTACAATTTACTTCCGACCTCCACAAATTCTAATCTACACAGTTTACAATCTTTACAACAATAAAGTGGCAGGCCAGAAATTGAGTCATGGCACATAAAAATTACCAACACTGCCAATCTTAGCATTCTGCAGTGCACAAATTTCAAAAAAGGAAGTTTTTTTCCAATCACAACCCCTAGCAACCTCTAGCCAAACCCCAGTTGAGAAAGGCTCTATGTTTATGTTTTAATTTATTGTTCTTATTGAGTTGGATTTTCAGACTCAGTTCAGACTGATTTTCAGATGTGGGTTATGTCTGCTGCTCAGAATCAATAATGCCTGGAGCAGCATATATGCCCTCTAAATAAGCTACTTTCAAAGTTAGGTATATCCTTATATCTAAATAATTTTATATCCACTGCCAAATTTATCATTTTCATTTTTAAACACACATACGGAGAGAAATAAAGTTTTTAGACCATATTTATGTAAACCAGACTTCTCCTATATTACATTCCAGATACATTTGAATTGCCCCTTTCAGAATTCCTATCCAAAATCATGCAATAACTCAAATTACAGAAGTAGACCTGGATCCATTACAGAACCGGCAGTGTTTCATTTCAAACTCCATGCTGGTCTCTCCTACTGGTCCCATGGAAAACAAGAGAAACAAGTTAGAATTTCTGATACTGCACAGCAGCAATGCCATGGGATTAAGCAGTGTGCTAGTATTTAGTACCGTGCCATGGTCTTCAGGAAATGATTCTGAATGGAGGAATATCATGTCAATTGGCCTACAGCCTTTAAAAGCTATTGAGATATCCAGGAAGATCAAGATAGCCATTCTTTCCATGTTTCCATCTTCTATCTGATTTAGCTCCTGAAAAAAAATAAGGCCTGAAGCCAGGATTGGAATTTATTTGGAGTATGCATTTTTTTATGATAGTCTGGAGTTGCATGACCCAGATTCTCAAGCACCTTGCATAACTATCACTTTACCATTAGCCAGCAGTATTCATAATCCTTTGAATCCCAACAAGCTTTGATAAGGAACTGCTAACCAATTCTTTCTCTCTCAAAGTCATAGGACATCCTGAAATTACCTGTTAGAACCATACTAGGCCTATATAATTTATGTTTTTGACAGCTTGCTTTTTTCCTCAGAGGAAGAACAACTAATTAAAACTAGCTTTGTAGCCTCCAATGAAACTAAAGTTAGACAGAGATCAAAAACATTAAAGATTTAAGTTGAAAAGCAAAGATCATTAACTGTCGCAAGGCAAAACGTAACCCTGAGTAGTTAATCGCTAGCAGTATTTGCTTAGCCATTTTTCACTAAAAAGTAACATTTTTACTGCAGCTGAGGGCAGATGTTGCCCTTCTTTGCCTTTTCAAATGTTATTGGTTTAGTCAGAAACACAAACAACAAAAGCTCTCTCTGAGATGTCCCCCAAGGGTTTGAGATAGTAAGTAATCATCTCCTGTGTCCTGACATTGTACTACAAGATCACTGAGCAAAATTATTTAAAACCAACTCTCTGATGTTCAATAAAGAAGAAGAGTTGCTTATGCTCAAGGCATGCCTACATTTCTGGAGCCTTTCCTAAAATAAATCTTCAAAATTTGCAGCTCTGTGTCTGGTGGGCAACTAACAGGCTGACCCCAAGTAGGTTACTGCTAATATGGGAGACAGAATTGTGTCTTTCCAGCAAATCTGCATACAGAAGCTGACTGAACTGGCAATTAGATCTTACCGCAGCCCTGGTTAAGGAGCAAAATCTTTACTATATCTGAGAAAACAAGTTATGTAAAGGCCGGGACTAGTTCTGGGGCACTTGTCTGAGACACTTCTGTTTTTTATACATAATACTGAACATGAACATTTGCTCTAGCCAAGTGGACATTGCTGTGAGGTGGTGTACCTGCCACTGAATGCCATTGCTTCATTCTGCCTGAACTCTGTTAATTTGCCAATTGATGAACACCATTCCTGTAACAATCATCGCACACTGTCACAACTGCGCAGATTAATATTGGCAGACCTATTTCAATTACTATTTTTGTTACTTACAGTAGCTAAAAATCAGAAGGAGTCTGCTAGCAGCTTTTTGACTCATATGTTTTATTAATATGCTTTTCTGAACTGCAGCTTACTTCATCAGAAGCATGGAGTGGTTAAACTAATGTAAGATTTATAATGGGATGAGTTGTGGGCTGAAGAAGTGGAAAACAAACTGGTTATGCCAATGTAGTTCACATGTGAGGCAGGTTATAAATACCTTATCAGTTAATAGTTGTAGTATTTTAAATATCCAATACTTTTTTGCAATAGGGACTGCAAGGTAAACTAAGAACCCAATTCTCAATTTATTAGAAAATGCTGGAAACAAATTCCTATAGATAAAAATGTATTGGATAGCTGGACAATAATGTAAATCCATCAAAGGAAAGCAACTTATGGGTCTACAGACTCCATATTGAGTTCATCCATGTGTTCCTAATTTGTTGTTACTTCCCGATTGGATTTTGCCTTATCCTACTACATCCATTTTCACTTCCTTCCACAATTGAAGTAAAAGAACAAGCAAGTCTTCAACAATTTTGACCTGACAGACTAAGTCAGGAGAACCATATGACAGGTTGCTTGAAAATGGGACAGGACTCTCAATCATCTATTAGTCCCCATGAACATGTCTGCACCCAAAGCTTTACAATGAGTGATATACATAATATTCTGATTAGAGTTGGTGTTGGTCCTTATTCACCTGGCCTTGCATCTGTGCTTTAATATAGCCAGCACAAAACAATCTAGTTGATCATCCTGCTCTCCCCAGATGTATGTAGTGATGGCTGTTATGATAAATTGTCAAATGTAAAATTAAGTGGCTGGATGGTGAATAACCACCTTTATCCCTTTTTCAATAAGAAATATCTTGTAGGAGTCACTTGAGAGACAAAATTTGGACCTTGCTTTTTTTCAAACTTCATGTAACATAAGCAAACACTGGCTGTATCTTATGAAAAACACATTGCCAAGATAAAAGAGTGTATTCTTGGCTGGCTTAAGGAAGGCTAAGCTGCAGATTTGATGAGGAGTAGCAAATGGTTATAATAATATTGATTTATCAGAATCCATGGCACTTTGCAGGTTGAAACAAAAGAATCCTTATCTATAAGTTGTCCTGTGAGGATTCCTGTGCGTCTTCACAGTTCTAGCATTCAGTTTATGAGCTTTTCTTTGCTCATAAATTCAGCTTTCCAGACATACTAAAAATAATTTAGTATTTTGGCAGTCATTTCCTATATCAAAATCCTGTCTGAGTTGTGTACTCTAGGCCACACCATAAACTCAAATCTTTCCAACAAACTTTTGCCAGTGTTATAAAGTAACAGCTGAAATAGCTATACAGATCGAAAGTGTTGCCTTAGCTAACGCTGCCATCTAGTGTTGTATTACATTCTGCATAATGTGAAAAATATACTGTATATTAATAGGAAGTAAGTGGAAAAATATTTTTTCCTGTTGAAGGATTTTTCTCTGGAAGTAGAGCTCTCAGAGGTCACAGATGTCAATGACTGTTCTCCTGTTGTTTTTATAGAATGTGATTTATTTAAATTAAAGAATTGCTAATGTAGGAGTATAAATTGGGAGGAGGCTAGGCCCTCTCTGCTATTGTAAATTTACACAAATGTTGTCCTGTCCAGGCCCATGGAAATCACAGACACACAGGTTTAAGTGTTATAGTTTTACTAAAACAGTTTTCAAACATAATTCTAATTGGGTTTTGTCAGTAACTCTTGATACCTAAAGCCTTTCCAAGTTGTGTACTGCCCCATGATAAATTCAGAGTAAACCTCCCAATAAACTTTTGACTCAGTGTTGTAAGGTTACAGCTGAAATGTCTACACAGATCAAAATAAAAGTGTTGTTTGGTCCAAAATACCTCAGGTTCAAAATTCCCAGCCCATAAAAACTCAACCAGCTTAGAGGCAACCGGAGCAGGGATGTCCAGCCTTCAACTCCCAGAATTCCTCAGCCAGCAGAGCTGAAGTCTACACATCTTAACGTTGCCAAGGTTGGGTACCCTTTACAAAGTTGGATACCCTGGTGTAACAGTCCAGGGTCACAACAGTATTTGCTGAAGTGTTGAGGAACATGGCGATGAGGGAAATGGAGAGTTGCCACCAACTGATCTATGAGGCACACAGCTCCCCCTGTACTATAGGGGAGGCTTGACCCAAATTTGTTCCTTTGGCGGGTAGGATTCTTTCTGGCCCATAGTCTTGCTGAGTATCATTGTTCAGCCTCCTCTCTTCGAAGTAGGCCCTTGCACTGGGGGAAGGTGCTTGCTCCGCCCGCCATCTCTCCTCTCCTGGTTGCTAGGCAACACTGCTTTCCTGGCCTGTGATTCTTCCAGCTGAATCCCTCCAGGCTGCGACTGGCCCAAAGTAACTCCTCTTCACCTTCCTGGCCATGACATTCTTTTGACATGAAGGCACACTCACGTTTCCTACCCTCAAAACCATTAGCTACCAGACTGCCAAACCTACGTGGCTTGCAACAAATATCAAGAGGGGGGAAAAAGCATTATCAACGTTAAAAGATAAATATATACCCCCCAGAAAAGAAGCAACAAACAAGCTAAAAATAAAGGTTGTCCTTAACTCATGACTGGTTGCTTAGTAACTGTTTGAATTACAAGAAACCAGCTAAAAGCTATTTATGATCCAGTTCTGAAGTTCCAATATCCGGGCCCCCTCCCAAACATGGGGCCACATTTTGGGTGCTTGGCAACTGGCTTGCATTTACAGCCATTTGCAACTCCCCACATACTTATGAACATGATTTACAACATTTCTGCAAATAAATACCCCATACCGAACAATGGGTTTGCTTAACAACCGAGGTGTTCACTTATTGATCCTGGTGTTTGCTTAACGACTGCAGTGTTCATTTAACAACCACCACAAAAAAGATGATAAAAATGGGTCTGGCCATGTGATGATCCACTTTATAACCATCACAACTTACAACTGTAATTGTGGGGCTCAATTATAGTCATAAAGATTACCTGTAGCATATCATATTGTTATACAGTGCATAACAAATATGATTTTTTGCATTTATTAATTTATTTTTCAGATTTCTGGGCTGCCCTATTCCAATAACCCTCAGCAGCTTAAGCGTGTAGTAATATTTTTTAAAAAAAGATTAAGAATTGCAGGCTTTGATCACTTAACTGTGGCCACCATCTTGACTTTTCTGACCATCTCCCTGAATCTCCATTTTAGACAATATTTTAATGTGTTATAAATCTCATTCTGGCAAAAATGTGATATTTATTTTAAATTAAACGTAAGTTTGAAACATAATATGCAACTTCTACATTGAGCATTTACCTACAGTGCATTCTATGGCTTTAAACTGCAGGAGAAGCTTGTTGGTGTGGGCAAACTACTGTGGTTAGCTTAGTGACTAACCACATAGTAACTGAGTAACAAGTAAGTTTCCAAATGTCAAGAAGAAAATCACACCTGCTGTCACAGTTTAGGTTATGGGTATCACTTGCATGTTTTGCTCAGGGTATCAACTGCTAACTGCTACTTTAGGGACATAGCTGTAAATCTCATTGACACTAGGGGCATTTCAACAGCTTTCCCAATTGCAACCCAAGCCATTAAAAAACGATGCAGAAATGAAAATAGCTTAGTTTCTCAGTAACTGTGGCCGTAACCGTGGAATGTTCAGTTTTGGACTAGGAACAAAGAGGCCTACATTCAAATTGTTCATCAAGACGACCTTGAGCTAAATCATTCTCTCAACCTACTCTACCACACAGGAGTGTTGTAAGGAGTTATATACATTCTCTTATGGTCTTGAGGGAAAAGGAGAGAGAAGACAGCAACAATAAAACACTATAATACATGACAAAATAATGAAAATAGCTTTGAAATGGAGTAAAAACACTTTCTTTGTAGGCAGATTTTCTGTAGCAGTTCCAGATAATGAGCGATTTTGTTTTGCCGATACAGACACTGCCATAAAGTATTTTTGGCCTTGACTTTTCTCTACTCTGAATCATTACCTTTCAAGCTGTCCTGTAGCTCATTCTATCTGATTGATTTTTAATGTCAAAAGGAGAACTTTAGGAAGGAGGTTTCCATATCAGAGTTAATAACAGAGCAAAACCCTACTGCTAAGTTTGAAAACTACCATCTAATTAAATCCCTCATTGCAGTAAATAATGAATCACAGCAGAACACCATTATTTCACTACTATTCCATTTATTGTAAGCAGTTGTTTTGTTTGAATGGAATAAAGACACCTCAGTTTGTAATTATTCTTTTCAAATTGCTTGATGCAACTTCATTTGAAACATAGACAAAACATAAAAACAAACAGTATCATAGAATATGGTGTCTGGCCAAATGGACTCTTGAAGTTACAAATGGAAAAAATAATAACATGCAAATGCACATCATTTTTTTGCTGTTCAGAAGTTAATACTAACTTGTTTAAAAGTCTGACAATACATAATTCCTTCTGCCATATACAGTATATAAGAATATTGTTTGCCCCTATAACATAGTTTGAAAAGACGTAGAATAGGAGAACTACAGAACAATATGTCTTGGGTAGACGTCCATCTAAGAAGAATCATCTTGCTTGTTTTTGAAAGCAGAATGACTGGCCTTGATTGCATTGCACCAGTGACAGGAAAACAGCACCAATATTGATCCATTTGTTGGCTTGTCTGTTGGCTGAAAATATTCGAGACTACTTCTTTCTTTAAACATTTCCAAAGTGGTTAAAATAGGACAAAAATAAAATAAAAATAAAATAAAAGAAAGATAATACCCACAAAAGGGAGATAAACATTACACTTGAAACTTTTCAATACTGGAGCCTAGAAATCACAGAAGTAAAGTTATTTCACAAGTTGGGATTTTTTTTGAAGAAAATGACCATCTCCAACTTCTGTACTGCCACTCTGCAAGGAACAGTACCAGGAGCAAATTTTACTTTCACAAAAATCAGGGCTTTTATTGGTATTTTGGGTAAAGCAATTCTTACCTATTGGATGCTGAGAGGGATAAAATACTGTGGCGTATTTGTAGCAGACAAGAATGGAGAACTAACTCTTTGATTTACATAGCAGGCAGAAGATTTGGATAATCAAAAGGGTTAACATTATATATCATGTGGCATAAGAAGTGAGATGAGTAGCTCTTACACCTTCCCCCCCACATGGTTACTGATCAATCAATGTAGGAATAAGGATATAAGCAAGCCAAACTATAGAATCAGACCACTGGTCTCCATGGCAATCATACAACAGAGCAGAAATTTTACATGGCAAAAATCCTGCTATTATTTCTGTGAATTTGCAGTTCATTAG
>JANHZU010004936.1:99798-112733 GCA_032468055.1 Acrochordus granulatus | reverse complement strand
GTCCAGATGCCTGTTTTTTAAACTTTGTTGCGATGCAATTACCCTGGACGAGTGAGAGTCTTCACAGACAACTTCATTAGTGTTGAAGAAATGTTCAGGTTTGATGGAGAAAGATGGGATATAAATTTAGTGTTTTCAGCATAATTTACCACGAGCTGGACATGCATCCTAGTTTAATGAGTAAATGTACTCAGAAACAGATTTCAGTTGGCTGCATTTGAATGAAATTAGGTAGGTAGGCAGGTAGGTAGGTAGACAGACAACTCCAGGTGTTCAACCTTTTCTTAACTTAATAATATTTGGGGACTATAATTGGATGGAATGACCCCTTTCTAGCTCCATCCTCTTGCTGAATGTTTATAGACTGCATGAAGCCCAAATATTATACTATAGGTAGATTTGTGTGCATTGTAGACCTTAGATATGTGAATCCAGCCAAGTGTGGCTTATTTAGCATACATAATTATGGTTTACTGCAATGCATGAAGTCACGCACTATTCTTATTATCTGTGTCACAGTGAGCAGTAATTTCATTTGGCCTCAAAACCTATTACTTAAAATCCTCCGAAAATATTCTCAAAGTCCCTCTAAGTCAAGGGCCAAAGTGTTGGACTAGTGTTTCTCAAGGTGGCAACTTTAAGATGCGTGGGCTTCAACTCCCAGAATTCTCTAGCCATCCATGCTGGCCAGGGAATTCTGGGAGCCACGCATCTTAAAGTTGCCAATGTTGATAAACACAAGATTAAGAGCAGGAAGACCCAGGCTTAAATCAACCCTTGGTCATAGACATTCACTGGGTAACACTGGGCCAGATCTGGTCTACCTTGCAGAATTGTTGTTGAATGAAAAAAGAGTAAAAGGGAAGGCTAAATATACCACCTTCAACATTATGAAATACCTGGGGAATATTCAATATTAACTCTAATTTTAAACATGTTCCACTTTATTTTGACTAGGCCTCACCTGTCTTTTCATCCTAGTCCCTACCAGTAGTTTGAAAACAAAGGCAAAAAAATTTGAACATTTTTTATGTCAACGACAGCAGCTTTTTTGTGCCATTATGGAGAAATCCCAGTCTTTTGGGTCCTGACTCTTAAACTAGTGAAGGTTTATATTTAATGAATATGAATTATTAGGTAATTCAATGGAGACTGAATCAAAGGAAATGATAGCAAAGGATCCTTTTTTGATTTTGTAAGCAATAGCAAAGCAGAGGAAAATGAGTTGCTTGCTCCTTTTTTCTTGGAAAGTTGGACTAAACGTCTCCAGGCCATCCGCAGAGAAGCTGAGGCATAGCTGGGCAAAAGACCTTGAGAGTTATCTTGATAGATGGCTTTGCAAAAATTCAAAAAAGACCTTTTTGGAGGGGAGAGGGGGTGGCAGTCTCTCTCAGATTAACATTTTTGCAAATCTCTGACGTCAGTGGAAGGAAAAACAGGCGATAACGTGCCCCCGTCAGCCCCCTTGCCCGGGGCCGCTTTCCCGCCCGCCCCCCGCTTGACCCCGTCCCGTGCCCAAAAGGGATACTTTGCAGCACTTCTGCAAAGCGAGCTTTTCGTATCTGCAGGTGCGGCGCGAGGCCTTGGCAAGGGGCAGGCTGATTAGCACTTGAGAAAACAGCTACACTGTCTTGCTAATGTGGCTTCAAGGTCTCGAACCGAGCATAAATGCCGAGAGAAAGCCTCGGGCGGCACTGAGCATCCCGGGCAGCTCACCAGGTAAGGCCTTCCCTTGCACCCGTAGACTCAGGCTCGGCCCAGCTGGGCTCGCTTTCTTTTCTCCCTCTCCCAACCACCCTTTTGTTTTTGCACAGGAATAACGCGACGATAGGAATACGAAGCTCCGCCGTGGCTGGAGAGTCCAGCAGTTCTCAAGATTTCATACCAAGACCTTTGCTTTGTTCTTCCTTGCAGGCTTTGTAGCCATTAAAATACTCGTCGGTCGTATCCTTTTGGGCCTCGGGGGTTGGGAATGCTGTGAGAAGAGACAGTCAAGGAAAAAGGCGGGAAAAGCTTTTGTATCCGCGGGCGATGTCTGCAGCAAATACCTAACGTGTGTGTATATATTTTCCCATTACTTTTTTTCTCATTTCCTTTCAGGCGGGCGGCCGTCCTTAGTCCGGAAAAGCGAGATTTGTGTCGGTTTCTGCTCGTCGTTCCTTTTTCCTATGCATATACTTCTTTGAGAATTAGATTTAAAGAGGCATACGGCATGGGAAAATGGGGCGACTGAGGTGTAGCACCACCCTTCAGAGGCTTTCCCAAGGACGACTAAAATCCTTTCAGGTAAGTAGCCGTAAGATTGCTTCGCAGTTGCTGCGTTCCAGCGTTGCCGATCAGTTCTGCAGAAAAGAGGACAGTACTTGCAAAGAGATTTTCAAAGTCTGGGTAAATAGTTCAGGCTAGGCTTGCAAAAATATGTTGATTCGAACTTAAACTTTGCTTTTAAACTGGATAGGGAGCAGAATGCAAGAGAATAGGCATATTCTGATTTAAAAATTAAATTTTTTGGTTTCCTTGCCTCTCTTAAAACTGCTGAAGGAAAGATAGTATAAACTTGTAGATGCCAGGAAGTGGCAGGAAGTTACTGAATCCCAGCTTGTAATTTCTTTGTTTTCATCCACAGGTTGTCATGGAATTTATAATGTGTCTGTACTATATTGTAACTGCATCTTTATTTTTATTTTAGGCAAGAGAATGTTGAAGACCATTATAATTACACAGTTCTGGAGTCAAGGTTCTTATGAGAAGATAGGTAGGAAACGGACTTTGCTAAAAATGGCAGTTGCAGCATAAATTAAAAAGGACTAAGTATCTGTGGCTCCAGTTCAGGGAATATGCTCCATTAAACACAGTGTTATGTAACTTCTGAATAAAGATCTGTAGATTTCTACTGTTAAGATGGTTGCCTTCTGTTACATGTTGTATTGTGGATAAATCCCAGTCATACTGTACTTACTTTAAGCTTAACTTCCAAATAAATCTGCATGCTTAATTTCCAAATAAATGTGCATGAGATTGCTGTGTAATAAAGTTGATGTTTTCTAGTAGAAGTATCCATGCTTTATGTATTGAATTGAACAAGTAATATAATTATGTCTGTATGTCAGTTTGTGAAAAATGGTTCAGTTGACTTGTAAAACTTTATTTGATCTGTAACTTGCTTTGATTTAGAAATAATAAAACTATTTATTTGATCTGGAGTGTTTGCATCTGACTTATTAAGTTTGGTGAATTGGTAATACTTTGGTAGCAGTGATTTCCTAACTTGATAAGAAATAACTGCGGTGCTTCAATAATATGTTTAGGTTTTCTGGGGTTTTGGCATCACTTTAATTATAATCCAGGTTTCTGAGTATAAAAGTATACACATAATCTTTCTGAAAACATGCAGTTGTAAAACAAGTAAGCAATCTTGTGTGCGCTTGGGAGAGTTTGAGTTCTGTATCAACGCACAATGTGTTTTGTGCCATGGCTAAATTTAAGCCAAAAAAATCACCTGCTGACATATTCAAATGGCTGGGCAAAGATCAGTGTACCTAAAGTTCATTACAACCAAAGTTTTAAAGAACACAATTAAACGGGAATTGCTGCTGAAAACAGTACCGTTTAACTTTCCATTCATTTTGGCTTGTATGTCAAGTGATGAGACTGCTTAGATGTTCTAAAATCCTAAGAATGTTAAATGGAGTTCACTTAAGAGATGCAATAATCCTTTGAAACTCAGTAATACAATTTGGGATATAAGTATTAAAAAATCAACTGGCTATTTGTCATAACCCACAGTTAACTGGCTGTTTATAATAATAACCCACAGGTAACTGTAATCCTATGCATAAAGTGCCATGCAAGCTTGCACAGAAAAGACAAGCTGAAATGGAAGAAATATTTCTTTCTTAATGTGTGGGTTCATGAATTCTAATTTTTCAGTATTACATGTCTCTTAAAAAAACACTTGCCCCATTTCCAAGAACATTAAAATGTAAAGCTGCAGACTCCCTCTTCCATAAATTAAAGATCTTAGCATTAAAATTTTAATTTGTGGTGGGCTTTAGAGAATAATTCTATTTCTATACTATAAACATCTGTACCAAAGACATCTATAGGACAGATACTTCTACATCTATTTCTCTTCTATTAGTAATCAGTATCTATAGATTAATTCAATGGGCTCTTGCAAAATAACCTAACTGATTTATTTTAGGGGGGAAAAACCAGTCCTATGCATCTTTACTTGGGACTTAGTAGAATATCCTGCTAATTAAATAGGCTTTTGAAGCCAGAAGGCCCCTCTTTTACATGATGCCAGAGGTTTTACAGCAATGGATTCAAACACAGATTGCCACCTTTTACATTTTAGTAGCAGGAATATTGTTCCTATTAATAGGAACAACTTAATGTATAGATACCCAAATAGCTTAAAAATTTCATTTCAATTTCAGTTAGCTTCATTTGCACTCATTGATCCCTTCTCTGTTTCCACACATATAGGTCCAAATGAACTAGATTCAGAGTAGCTAAATTGGTCGGAATTATGGGGGCTGTATCTAATACACCTGGAGGCCATCATGTCAGGGAAGAAGTGCAGATTGAGTTCACACCCTATTTGGAGCCACAAACTTGCCAGTCACATTTTAGTGTAGGTATATTGTACAAACCCAGAGAGAATTTAGAAGTAAGATTTTTCTGTGCTGACCTTTGTGTTAATTTTTCCCCCAGTTAAACACCATATTATAAAGGAGAAAAGATTTGGATATAATATATGATGAATGTTAGAGAATTATTGCCATTCAGTAGAAATCTAGGAAGAGAAATTAATTTGGGAGGATATTAAATTTTACATATGTTTCTTATTAAAACAAAAGCATGATTCGAAAATACACTGACCAGATGCAAAGGGAGAAGTGGAAGAATTGCAATTATATGTTTCTACTTGTACTCAGGGCAGGATACATTTTACTGTTTGATTACATGTTCTATATCTCTCCCTCTTCCCATTTTAGCTTCACAAAAAATTTAGGGTGGGCTAGCTTTATAATAGAATAGAGATTGAATCTCTGCAGAATCCTATACTGTATTGTAACCATTAACTACAACGAATTGGCAGGGGATTCCCTAAAATCTGCCTGCAAAGAAGAACCTGTAAAATTGTTTGTTGCACTGTGTAAATTTCTTACCATTAAGTGTTCTTCGTGTTGAGTTGAAATCTGCTTCCCTATCATTTCTTCTCATTAGTTCTAATCCTGTACTTTAGAGAATTACTACAACAGAAATCAAATCTACTCCATCATTTTCTAATATAATACATATTAATATCTGAATACCCCTATCATGCTTCTAATCTTCCTCTTTTTCAGTAAAATGTGCCCAATTCCTTCACTTGCAGAAAGTTCCTATAGTAAGGCTTCTATACTTCCAGGGGTCTTCCAGATATTTTGGAAGACTAACAGGACCCCCAAATTAATATCATAGCGGTTAGGGAATAAAATGAGTTTTAGTCCAACTCATCTGGAGAACATCAAGTTGGAGAAGATTGCTACAACAGCTGAATTGAAAAGGGAATTTCAGAAGGGACCTCATTATTTCTGGAACCCAGAATAGAGGGTGTGTGTCCTGCTACTGAGTTTATGTAAGCCTCTTGCAGCATAACTATCAAAATACTAGATTTTTCTCTTTTTTGCCACCTGCTCACTTTTTTAAATAGAGCCTCTGGGCATATGCAAAGGGCCTTGATCTTCTTAGACAGCTTTGAAATTCAAAGACACAAAGGCCTTCAAGCAGACATTAGCTTTTGCTTCTCTTGCTTCTCCTGTTATTCAGTGCTTTGTCTCTAAATGCTTGGTTAATTCAAAAGTTGTATTATTCAACTCTAAAAAATAAATACACTTTCCCTAATCAGTGTTAGCATCTATCTTATCTTAAAAGAAAAGAAATTGCAGGATGCTCAATTTTCCCCACTGGATTTGCAAAAATTCCCACTATTGGATTTTTAAATTAATTTAAATTAAAAATAATCCATCTTTTCCTTTGATCTGATTATGCTAATGCAGCACACAATATTGTGAAAACCCAAACAGTAGTGAGAGATCCAAGCAGCTGCAGCGCTGTCCAATCCATTATTTCTAAATAACATTATTGAGATGCAAACCTCTGGCTGGAAATCAGTCCCATAGGAAATCAGTAGGACAACTAGTTCTAAATCTTTAAAAAATGGTATGATATAGGCTGTACCACAATATGAGCATTGCTTTCTTCCCTTTAAAAGTGATTGATATTTTCAAACACAGGCTAGTCTGAATTTTTCCAAACAAGCACAGTCATTTCACCATTTTCCTGAGTGTGGAGTATAGAAATTAGACACACTTACACAATTCCCTATTTATGCGAGGGAAGCAAATGGCTGTAATCAAGTGCAAAGAAACAAAACATTCACCATAGTTGTAGTCATCACATGTTATATCAAGAGACAAATTAACTAGCCCTAGCTTGGTGTAGTGGTTAAGGCACTGGACAAGAAACCTTATAAGAGACTGTGAATTCTAGTCCTGCAGTGGGCATGAAAAAATCTTGGTTTACAAGCCACAATTGTACACACAAAGACAACACTAAGCAAACAACATAATGCTTAGTGTGATATGTCGACCAACCATGACTTTCTTCTACAAATGAGTAGCTGGAAATAGTAGGGGGAAATCTTGAGGTCTGCAGACAACCAGGTCTACATAAACTGGGACATAAGTGCCATAATTTTTTAGGCTGGCCCATTGCTCATGGGCTGAGCTCATCATTTTCATGCAGAAGAGCTCAGATGCACTCCTTGTCTCTTCCAGTTTCAAGCTTCAGAGTTGACCCATGATGGGAGGGATCCCTGCTTGAAGCTTTGGAGATCCACTAATCTTGATTAGGTTTACCATGTCCAAATTCTTCCAGCCATAGTATAAAGAGTGCTGAGTCTGGCAAAGTCTATCTCGACGATAATGCAGCTTTCTATGTATCTAAAATAGCACCCTAAATGCATTTGGGAAGGTCTAATCCAAATGGAAAGATTTTCTTTGAAAAAGTTACCGAATTCTGCTAGTTTCCAAGCTATCCTTCTAAGCAGGGCCTCTCAGTAACTTGCTCAAGGTTCTTTGATAACTGCCATGCCAATCCTTTCAAGCACAAGAGACAGTGAAAGAACATGCTTCCTCCCTTTTGTCTGAAGCCAAGGCAGGCCAGTCATAACAATATTGTGTCTTGCTCCATTCCTGGAATAATCCTATGTTAATAACATTTTTAGCTCTCTGAAGGCCTCTGAACTTCTGAAGATAAAGCAATCTATCCACTCACACTGAAACATTTAAAAGCAGAGGTCAACAACTATCAAAATCCAGTTCCTTATCTAGTCAAGGAAATTAGGAGGCCAGGAGCCGTTTTAGGACATTTTCAGAAAGCATTGTAGCATGCAGAGAAAATGGCTTCCACGGGAACTTACCAGTTCAGAAGACAATACATCACAAATCAACTACCAAACTCTCATTTCATCTACACACCCATGCATTGTCAGTTCTTGGTTTGCTGTGATCGTTTTTCTGGACTGGTGAGACCATTTACAAGCAACGCCTTTTTAAAAAATATTCTAAAATATCCACTAGGCCCGTCTATAGTCCATAAAAATGTAAATGTTTCCCCTGCTGTCAAGTCCAACTCTAGGGGATGGTGCTCATCTTCGTTTCCTAGCTGAAGAGCCAGCATTCGTCTGAAGATGTTTCCAAGGTCATATGGCCAGCATGATTATACGCCAAGGTGCATGGATGCTGTTACCTTCGCACTGAGATGGTACCTATTTATCTACTTGCATTTTTACACTTTCACAAATATAGAAATGACTCTGAATGGTCATTCATAATACAACTGGGCTTGTATTATTCATAATATAACTGGGCTTGTATTATTTTATTGAAAATAATTAATATTGAAAATAATATATTAGCACAGGAAGCTAGGTGGGTATAAATCAGGAGTGTCCAACCTTGGCAACTTTAAGATGTATGGACATCAACTCCCAGAATTCCTCAGCCAACTATGCTGGCTGAGGAATTCTGGGAGTTGAGGTCCACACGTCTTAAATTTGCCAAGGTTGGACATGTATGCACTAGACCAAATAGATTGCCAAAAAGTTTTAGATATAGGAGGGTTGGGGACAGATGGGAGTTTAGGAAATAGAACCATCTAATGCAGGCTGAACCCACTCAGTGCTACAGGATTACTATGCAGAGAATGGAGAAGATGTCAAGGGAGAACTAGAGTTGAAGTAAACTACAGTTACCTCGAAAAAAATTGAGTTTTTGTTGCTGCTTCTCTCATGGATTCCAGCCAAAACTAACTGTAAACACATTCAACCAAATATTGTATATTCACAGCCCCTTTTCAGACATTCATCCACGGGTCAAGATTTTTCTCCATCAAGCTATACATGCTTACACAAATCTCCAAGTCAAACTAGCCCTATTTGTGTCCAGATAAATACTTCTCTAGTGTTTTAATCATGTGTTCATCAAAATTAAATCAGTTAAATAATATAGTGATGGTTTTAACTGGATTCTAGCATGACATTCTGGATCCAACTCATCCATAATGTGTAGTAAGTCAATATTAAAAAAGCAATATCTGCAGTGTTACAATTGAAGTGATTTTAAGGAAACCAACTCTCCTACTGAAATCATTGTTTGGCTTGATCTTGATCTACTTATATATACAGAATTTCACTTCATGCACATGCTGGAAGACATTTATGGCTTTCTGAATGGCTTACTGGGAGTGACACAGTTCTGTGGGAATGACTCAGTAGCAGAACATAAGCTTTCTATGTTGAAATACAACAGCCAACATCTCCAGAAAGAACTAGGAAAGACCTTTGTCTGAAACATTGAGTATTTGCTGTTAGTCAACATAAACAATCATTATGAGTCTGACTTAATATAAGGCAGCTTCCTAATTTTCTCAGTAGACCACACGTGCAGACTCTCTTTGAAGGATTTCCAAGTAAAAGTGACTGGCCACCAGCAGCAAGGCTGAATTGTCCAGCTAGAGAGTTATTAGCCCTTCTTTATTTCTTCTTTCAGCCTACTCTAGGATAAGAAAAACTAATTCTTCCTATCCAAAGTCCAAAAATATAGAAAGTTGCGTCAGTCCTGAATCACAAGGGAAATTCTACAGTCTTGCAGGTACCAAAGATTTTAATAGAAAATCCGATGTCTAAAATCAATTAAGTCAAAATTTCTAGATATACAAAGGAGTTTATTAGGGGAAAGAAATATAGGAAAAGTCAGAGAAGGGCGCAAATCACTGATACATAGAATTCCAATTAAAACTGAGGCACTCAGCCTAACTAAATTACCTACATATCTTTTGGAATAAAGTCTTGGATTTCAGCACACTTTCATTGTAGAGATAATGGTCAGAGAGATATCTTTTGGACTTTGTGCTTGGATGTTCAAAGGCAAGGCAAATGTTTTCATCTTCTTCTCTTGTTATTTTTTCACCTGAACATTTATTCTCACTTTGACAGAAAGTGGGAGTTAAGTAAAGGAAGTCTTTGAAGAGATTGATTGGGCAAAGCAAAGTCAATAATTGGTCCAACTAACCACATTTGCTGGATCTAGAATTATAAGAGCTCAATGTGGTTTTTAACTATGTCTCCTTTTTGTGAATAGGATTATGTGAACTGGAACAAAAGCTGAACTGCATCTATGGGGGACTTTCATCACAGAGTTTTTTAATGTACCATTTATCAGATACTTTAAGAGTTAGTGTTCTGCCATATCTAAGATACGGATCTTCCACAAGGTGAGAGAGATGAGGAAGACTGAGAATAAGTGATGGAATCATAAACATTTTAGAAACTTCAATTCATGAAATATAAATGCCTGTGTGTAAGTCAACAAATCAGCTCAAAAAAGTATTTAGAGGAAAGCACTGCAAACTACATTTTTCACCTGAACCCTGCATAATGACACTACATAAAAACCAAGTATTTTTTCTTACAGCGTGTAATACTAAAGGGGAAAGTGGAGAAATATAGCCTATCTTTTGGACAGAAAAACAGATTTGTTTCATTCTCTGAGATATGGCTACCAATATTTGACTGTAGCATGACATGTATGAGTGAGATCCATGGGACGATCTAATAGATTATCTAATCCAGCCCTCTGCTCAGTGGAAGAATCACTTTACCTCCCCACATAGTAAAAGCCTCAGGGGCAAGGAGTCCATTACTGATTTAGGTACACTAATTCATTGGCTAAACAGTCCTTTCAAAACCTGGGTAAATTATTCAAAATTGGGGGAAAGTGTTTTTTCTTTGGGTAATGAAATGCCAACCCATTATCCAATTACAATAGGGAAATTTAAACTGAATGTAAATGTTTTACTTACCTTGAGTAAAACAGGCTTTCTAATAAGCAGTTTTGGGTGATGAAGGAAAAGGGTTGGGAAGCACTGGCCAATAGTCAAATACTCAGCCTAACATTTCTTTTAATTTCATCCCATTGATTCTTGTCCTGCCCTTGATTCCAAATTGATAATAAGTTGTCTTGTCTCACACTTGACAAATTTTTACATATATATAGATTGCGATCATACCTCCTCTCACTCTTCTCTTTTGCAAATTATCTAGTTTAACTTGTTCCTCATAGGATTTCTTTCCAGAAACTACTACCGTACTGAACTGCCAAATGTTACACATTTCTAATTAGTCCATTCTAATACATTTGTATGTATTCAGATGTCAGTCTCATAAGACAAATGTGTTTATGGGAAAGAGTTCAGGTTTTTCATATGCATGAGCCTTTTAATGTACCACTTCCAGGTTTTGTAAGTACTGATCACCAGGGTCGAAGTAAAAAAAAAAACTACAACAATAAAAAATCAAATAACGAGGCACAAAAATGGAAACAAGCATGAATATACATTCAAATTAATCTGACTGATTCATCCAGCATGCAGCTTTCAAGAATAAAAAGTTTCCTTTCATCTCTGAAGGCTTTTGATCCAATAGAAAAATCCCTCCAGCAGAAAAGGAAAGGATGGGAATATATTTTGTTAATTTTCCCTTCCTCTCCCCAGAGCAACTTCCTCCACACAATAGTAGTAAAGGCTTTTTTAAGTTAGCTCAGTCCCTAAGAACTTTTCATGGTCATATCCAGGTAACTAACTGTCCTGGAAGCAACACAGAAGCATGTTGTCATTGTGTTTTCCTCTCTGTGTGTTTTTTCCTAGTCGACTCTTTAGCAGTTCTTGAAGTTTTCATTCAAGACCTAACCAGGTTGTAGTTTGCTTAGCTGCCCAGCCAAGCCATCTGCTGCCATCTACTGGCATTATCAGATGGTTCTTGAAGCCCTTGGCTCATATTTTTCTGAAGTGCAAGGAAGAGGAGAAATCAGCAAAAAAAAAAACCTCTCTCCTTCTGCTTCTCAGTGCCAACTGAGTTTCTGTTTGCTCTCAATACTGTAAGGAGCACTGCAGATACCACAAAGTGATTTGGGCTGAGATATATAGTATTTGCAACTGGATGAAAGGAGACTCACCTTGCTTTAATGTGATAAAGGGTTTAGCTGATCATAGAACCACTTGATTTACTGACTTCCATTGTCTTCTGCAATTATCTCTGTTTTTAAAGGTGATGCATAACCCAAACAAATGCAAAGCCATTCACTCTGTGTTTCAAATGTAAAAATGTCATTGACTGTTACTGATGACAATGGCTATCAGAAAGATAAGCACATCAGGGTGTCTGACTATGTTAATATGGTAATTCCTTCTCTCAAAGGAATTATTTTCAATACAGGAGGCAAAAACAATCCCAGAATGCCGATTAAGAAGCAGGGTAGGGTAAGAAAACTAGCTACATTTGATTGAACATTTTTTTGCCCTTAGTCTCTCACAGAAACCCAGTATAGTCGTTAAGGTATTAGACTTACGTAGGGGAGTTCCAAATTCAAGTCCAGCCTCAAACATGGAAGTTCACTGAACGATTTTTGGTCAGTCACTCTCTCTTAGCCCAACTTATTGGGAGCCACCAAAAGCAGTTTCTGAATTTGGCAGCATATAAATGTAATTAAATAAATAAACTTAAGGATTGCTAGTGTGAGAGAAACAGAAGGAGGTAGCTCAATGCGTGTCATCTTTTCTGCAAAGGATTTTGCACATATTTTAAAATCTAAGATCTTGTTCAAACAAACAAGTAATACAAAAGTAGCCTATTTAGACAGATTTGATTTTGTTTAGGATTCTCCTGGTATGAAACTGCTTATTTTCTCGATTTCCCTATTTTTACTTTTCCTCTAAGTCTTTTTATGTCTAGAAATTGGTAACTGTATATGGTTTTAAGAGACATTAAATCCTTCTTTCATGCAAGTCTATAAACAGCTATCCCTCATCTTTCTAAGATTTGGACAAGGATAAGTAAGGTTTGAATTTCTGAACTTTGGCAAGATCCACAAAACACCTCCCTTTCTGTTTTTCCTTAGAGGAGAACTGATGGGAGAAGTCCTTGGCTAAAGAGTTAAGAACTCCCCAGCAGGATAGACTAAACTAGCTGGGTCAGGAGATTCTGTATGAGGGGGTACTACGATTCATTTAGACTAGAAAAATCTTGAAAGCTCTACCTGAAATTATCTCCTCTCTTCATTCTGTAAGAACTTAGATCAGAGGTGTCCAATCTTGGCAACTTGAAGATGTGAGGACTTCAAGTAGCTGAAGAATTGATATTATCTAGGGGAGGAAGTTGTCTCCACCCTCTGATATTCAAAAAAAGAAGGGGATGCAACAAAATATTGCAGTGTGCAACAATATTTATGATTTTTCTCTTCTCTCATTTTATTTCCTACCCTAGTTCCTGAGCATGTCTTCTTTGAGCTCTTTCCTCCCTCCCTTCTTTCTTTATAAAGGACTGC
>JANHZU010004936.1:71607-99698 GCA_032468055.1 Acrochordus granulatus | reverse complement strand
CGGCAGAGGATGAGATGGATAGATAGCATAGTCAGTGTGATGGGCGTGAGCTTGGGAAGACTCTGGGAGGCAGTGCAAGATGGGGGCCTGGCGTAATGCAGTCCATGGGATTGCAAAGAGTCGGACACGACTGCGCGACTGAACAACAAAATTGTATAAATGTTATAATTGTCATTATAGTCCCATGATTAAGGTGTTTTTCCTTGAAAGACTCTGGGACCAGCCTTGGAATAAGGTATACCTACATTAGAGTTCTTTAATTTCCATCTGTTCAGTTTGGTATCGAACCTTCTACTTACTTGAGAAACTTCAAAGACACTTCTGTTGAATCAGTATTTCAATAGCCAGTACAGGCAATCCGTGACTTACGACCACAATTGGAACCAGTATTTCTGTTTCTAAGCAAGGTGATTGTTAAGTGAATTGTGTTCAGTTATATAACCTTTTTTGCCATAGTTGTTGAGTGAATTACAAGGTCATTAAGCAAATCCGATTTCCTCCATTAACTTTACTTATTGGAGGCATTCTGAGAAGGTCACAAATGGCAATCGCTTGATCATGGTGATGCTGCAATGGTCGTAAGTGTGAAGAGTGGTTATAAGTCACTTTTTTCAGTGCTGTCAAATGGTCACTAAATAAATGGTTATAAGTTGAGATTATCTATACAGGTAGTTGTTTATTTGGACTGGGATCTACAAGTTGATCATTATGTGAAGTAATTAAATAAAACCATGATTACACTTACGATCTTATTTCAGTTTTGCTTTGCTTTACAGACCTGAAAAGGTTGTAAATGTGGGGATTGATTGCAAAGTTACTTTTTCAGCACTATCAAAACTGTGAACAGTTGTTAAACGAAGTAGTTGCTAAATGAGGACTATCTTAGGACTATTCCAGCTGAGTTGTCCACAGAAATTTAAAAAAAATCAAAATAGAGACCTGTTACCCTTTTATGTAGCATGTAAAAAAAGAGGTGGGTTTTCAGTGCCACTTTCCCCCCATATATACCCCATACTGAAGTGGTTCAAAGATGATAACCTATAATGCTATTTACAGTTTACACAAAGGTGGAAGATCTTTCACTATTCACATGCACATCAGTGAGAAGCAGAAAAGTAGTTAAATATCTTTCTCAATCTTCCCAAATATTTTTGTACTCTGAAGGTCCTCTCAAAGTCCCCAATTTTTCCATGCTGAAGGCAGTACATATTCTGTAGTGCTACAATGGCTGATTCTCATTTCCTTCAACTTCACAGTCAAAATTAATGCCTGAAGTAGCACTTTTGATAACTTGTCTGCATTTGCCTAAACTTCTACAACATCTACACAACCAACAAAGGAAAAAATAATGCAAGATACGATGCTACATTTTTTATTCGACAAAAGTAATATTCATTGCCCAATAGATCCAAAGAACAAAATTCCCTGATGTCATGACAGACACTAAATCAAAAATGAATCTAATTTGACTTCAGTGTTTCCAAAAATTGGGAGAGCCTGCTCTGAGTTACAAAAATCTAAATGATCAGTAGAGGGCAGCAAACTATCTGGATGGTTGCCTGGATTTATTTGCTGCTATCCTGTCCATTTTTATGCACATCTTGTATCTGTAGACCAACTAGAATTGTCTTTTTCCTTCTTTTCAGCAAATCTAACACCAGCTCTGTATCAGTTCCTTGTTTGCAAGCCTAGAAACTGCTCAATACTTTAATTAAAATTTTAAGCTTGTATTTGTGGCTTGAAGGCAGGTCCCATTTTTCCTCTTTTTCAAATTTTTAGCTAACTCACCTGATTGATCAAGAATTCCTAGAAATGCAAATAGTTGCAGTTAATCTTTAGTTAAGATCTTGTATCCTAATGTATGCACACACACATATACTGTACATACATTACTTTTTTGGTCCATCACTAACTTGGCCATCACACAATTGCCTGATAATCACCCACATGCTCCTGATCTCTGGGGGGCAGGATAATTTTGTGATGACTGCAGCATTTGTTTAATGACTGCTGCAAAAAATGTAAAATCAGGTCAGTCGTTTCAGACACATTTTATTTGAGTGATGTTACTTTCAAGATTTGCAGAGTATGCTACACTGGTGCTTCTCATGCTCTGAAATATATTAAATATATTAAGTTAAACCTGAAGCATTATATTGGCTTTAATGCTGAACCTAATTTGATAATCATTTAAGCCAGGGGTTTCCAACCTTGGCAACTTTAGGATGTATGGACTTCAGCTCCCAGAATTGAAGTACACACATCTTAAAGTTGTCCAAAGCAATAGATCTGGTCCGAACATATTACCTTAAAGCTTATTATTCTATACAGATAAAGTTATACGTCTTTCTGAGATCATTACTATAAATATTGCATGATACAACAAATGCTAAATTACTGTTGGCCTTAAAAATGAAAGTTGAGGCAAAGAAATAGGTGAAGTTATTGGGAAATAATCCTTGGTTTCCACTGAGCCCTGCAAGAAAGCACCACAGAATCGTTCAATTTACATAATTATTTGTAGTGTTTTAGTATCTTTTGACTATTTGTTTTATGGTTATTATATATTAATATATTTTTGAACAGTGGCTTTTTCTAATTTGTTCTGTATGGGTTTTTTTTTCTTACCTGGCTGCTTTGACCCTACCTAGCTATACCAGAATAAAGTAGTTACAACATAGCTATGAACATTAGACTAAGGAAAGCCAAGTTAAACCCCCATGTGGTCATTAAGCTCACTATGTTTCAATCTAGCTAACCTCACAGGGCTATTGGGAAGACATATCACTGTTTTGTGCTCTTGGAGAAAAAAAGAACAGAATATCAATGAATCCAATTAACAATAATATTGATTATTATCCCCACATCAGACACAAGCAGTTCATTCTTCATAAGTGCTCATTTCTAATGATGAGAGCTAAGATCAGTAGAAGACAAATAATTTCAAATCTCTACTCCAAATGAACCTAATCTCGTCACCATCTACTAGTTCAACTTTAATTCATGTGATTGTGGTGAACATTGTCATTGTGATAATTTATTAAATTGTCTTTCAATGATTATGTCTGGGAACAAAGGATATATATGCCATTTTGAGATTTTTTTAGGGGATTAGATGTTTAAGAATTCATGTTCTCCTTTAAATAATGGATTATGTAATGATCTTGGAGATTATTTTTGTTTGGTTATCAGCAATTGCAGAGCAATCTTCTAGAAGCATACATTAAAATATCAAATGCCAGTGGAATCTATGATTGCTTCTCTTTAAAGAATAATCATAATCCACTCTGATTTGTAGAGATTACCCTGAAGTCAGTTTCATGGAAGAAGGTGCCTCTTCCTCTGAATGGGATTATAGTAAAGTAATTAATTTTAAGATTAAAGCGCTGATACATCATCCTTTGATGTTGATCATTTATGTCAAATGTGAATAGATGCACTAAATTTCTTTGGCTTTAGTTAATAGCATCATTTAACAGGAATCTATTGAAGGCATCTTGTAAACAATTGCTATATGCAGTCAAAATTTGGAGGATTATTCTAAATCTGGAGGAAAGGTTTTCATATATTGTACTTCTGGGAGTCCTTGGAGTTGAAATCCTCACATTTGTAGTCGCTAAGGTTAAGAAACACTGAGCAAGTTAGATCTTGTGTGTAAACTCAAAGTTGACTCACAAACAAGAGGTAACCCTTTTCTTAGCTCAGAAGAGGCTTGCATATACATTTCTGCTGCAGGTATAATTAACTAGATTTCAAAATTGCAAACAGACTTGATACTGAAACAAGTCTTTGTCAAACAAAGAGGTTTGAATTATCAATTTTCCAGTTCTCTCTATGTTTAGGAGTTTTCTCTTTAAGAGTTTCCAGCTCATGCTGATTGTAAAAAGTTTGTAAGAAATAACATCCTAGCTAAAATGGCCCTAATCTAGTCACTGGTGTGAACCAGTGGAAAAATTGGCCCTGTGAAATCAGTTTATTAGATCCTACCTTTCAGATCTGGAAGATCTGGTTGTAAATATTCCCTCTGGATCTTTCCCCCCTCATTCTGTCCCTGTTTCAGTTCTTTCATAAAAGTGTATCTAGTAAATCTCAACAGGTAAATCTTCCCTGGAGTTACATTTTTTATGCCAGGAAAAAGTGTCATTTTTTTTGCTCCTTCCCCCACAACCACTTCCTGCAAGGCCATGATTTCCATGGAGAGAAGCAACTTGTCAACCTTCCAATTGGTTGCCTGCAGAGGTTGTAAAAAAAGAAGGCCCAGGATAAGGCGCCAGATGTCTGCTTGGATTCTCAGCTACTTTGTGGTTGAGCTTTACTGATCAAAGGGATCAGGAGTCAGGCAACTCCCACCTCATTCCCTCCAGACTCCCATTGTCCTCAGACTTTGCATGGAGATAATAAAGTTCTCCTCTCCTTCCAAAGCTTCATTTAAGATCACACATCATTATCTGCTCAGAGGGGCAGTTTCCCTTTTAAGTATCAACCATGGGTAAATTGATGGCCGTTTGTAACACTCACTGCCTCTTTGGAAATGCTAACAAGTTTATTTAGCTGGCCCTTTGATGTCATTGATCCCTGCTATTAGGTGGTCAATTAGGCATCAACCAGATTAACTGGGTTAAAAAAAACCTTTTGTTTTGAAGTACCCAGGACCACTGTCTTGTCCTCATCTTGTCTTTTCTCTTGCATGCATTGAACCAGAAAAAAGAAGTAGGAGAAGATAGGGTCACTTTGTCCCACTAAAGGATTGGACAACTCAGAGGCCAATCTTGTCATGGCATAACTTGACACTCTATATCACCGCTCTTTACAATACCATCATCCCCATTTCTTTTCCAGTTAGGGTTCTTGGCCCGTCCATTTCACTCCTGCTTTAGAAAATTAAAGCCCAGTGAGGGGACTTTGCTTCGAAGACATAATAAAACTGGGTGACCTAAAAGGCAATTGATGGGAGTAAATCTCATTAACTTCTGACCAAGATTTGAATGTCAAAAAGCCAGCATGATGAAACATCCTGGAAAGAATGAAAATGAAGGAGCCCAGAGATTTTTTTTTGCATACGCAGTACCATGCAAAAGTCTTAGGCCACCACTGCTTTCTTTTAGCAAAGTTTTAATGACCATAATTAATTTTCAGTCTCTGTATTAAGATTTGTACAGAAAATATGCACCCAAAGTTTAACCGAACACAATTTTCAAAACAAAATGGCTTCTTCAGGCAAAAATCAGTGTTAAATAGTCTATTAAATACTTGCCATTTTCGCCTGTGGAGGCTGTTTTTTCTGCTTTTTCCTGTTTTTGAATACTCCATAGAAATTTCCTGTATTTTCTGGTTGTATTCTAATAAAGTAACTGACATATAATTATATATGGTCATTATACCATTGCTAAAACAACAAATCTAATGGTGGCCGAAACTTTTGCACAGTACTATATACCCAAAGGATTAGGGACTGCTTTTCTGATCTCTGTGGCACCAGAACTAAAGGAGAACTCTATTTAGGAATATGTTTAGGGTATAGATTCATTGATGATTGCTTTGATGGGGTTTGCATGGTTTCTGTTTTTTAACTGCTCAAGTTGTCTATTAATATTTTCATTAATCTAGGTCTTAACTGCTCAGGTTATTCCTCAAGTTTTCTGCAAGTGTGTTTCTACAACAGGAGTCTTCAGATTTTCTGCCTTATTCTTAGGATGCTTTACAACTTATTTTGGCTGTGCTTTTGATTTTATGCTATGGTTACAAGAATGTTTCCTTGTCATTGTAGTGGAGATTTATGTTGTTGCTTTTTCTCTCTCCCGTCCTTCAGTCTGTCCCATACCTGATCTGATAAGGCATCCCAGTGGTAAGCATAAGTCAAGGATATATTGAGGGCCATTAGTTCCCCATCCTAAAATACCTCAATACTCAAAAGCAGGAGTACCCTCTATCTAAAATATCCCAAAGTAAAGCATTGTCTAGTTTAGCTGTTGATCTGTCTATTCTCAGTGAATACCATGTGAAAAAATACCATAGAAAAGCTACAAAAGAAGCAGTCATATTTGGAGAGTTGCCAGTGGCTCTTACAATTTTTCATCTGCACTGCATAAGTATTTTGATAGCCACCTGATGTTTATCCATGCACCCTACACATCTGTCAAGTTAAAATGCCATCCATGAACTTGATCTCAGGAATATTTTGGCCATTATGAATGCAGTGGATGCAAAGGTGTCCCACTCTTTGGCCTTTGTGGTTGATCAGTTTCTTCTATTTTCCATATTTTACTATTTGACAAGCTCTCCCCATTGTAACACAATCCTGGGGCTTTTATTTTTTTGTCAGTTCCTGTCACCCTCCTTTTGCCACCCTTTTTCACAACCAACTGTCCCTTGACAGCTTCTCTTCCTTTTCACATTTTGTTGTGGCTATGCTGAAGCCAAGTGGATGAGATCCAGATCCTTTCTTCACTTTACCATAGCTTCCAATTACACACAGTGGCTGCCTATCAATCCTTTAAAGTTCCTCCAGCTCCTTGGAAAAGTGGAAGGGATTCTCCTGGTTAATGGACAGTTAATTGTGCATCAAAGGGAGCAATAATATGTGGCAATTAGGCCTAATGACCCAGTAGGGTGAGAAGTCTCTTATTACCACTAAACCTGGAATGATTTCACAAGGCTGTGGTAGACTCCACCATTGGCTCCAATAAGTCTCAAGACAGCAGAGTTTGTCCTAAAGAGCTCAACTCCCTGCTGGCTTCTCTGACCAAATGGTAGAAAAGCTATTAGTCCCAAGAAAAGAAGACCCAGGTCAAAGAAGGCACTCTTATTCTACTCAACCAATTTCATTTTTCTTGGTTCCTTCTTTTTCTTGCATTTGATCCTTTATTTTATGTAGTCATATTAATTACTGGTCAATGACAATAGTAATTTTTTTTTTGGCTTGATTGACCAAAAGCCCAAGTTGCCTGGCTGATTTCTATAATTTCTGTTAATTACTGTGTTTCCAAGAGGTTTTTGGTCAAACAGCATTCAGGGATGGAGAGAAGGGGTAACTGTCCAGGGAGCATATCTAAATGTAAATGTCATGCCTTCCTTCTGAGTGTTAGGTGCCATTTCAATTGGGAAGCTTTTATCTCATTCTCCCAAATCAGATCAATCTTTATTGCTGCCATTAACCAGCACAAAGTAATTATAACAATAGGCCTAAACTGAAACTAAAAGGATTAAAAGAAATGACAGAGGAGTGGTATAAAACAGTCCCTTTAACTCTAAAAAAAATAAAGAGCTTAAAATGCAAGAAGATTGGATTAATAAAAAAGCAAGTCAATCCTCAGCAGGCCACAATCAAGCCAGGTTTGGCTAGTTTTCTTTATTGTGTGCCATATTTAATGTTATGCATTGTGTCAGGGATGGTGTGAGATACCCAAAACTGTAATATTGTTGGGTGGTAATAGTCACTGATGTATGAGTTGGGCAGCATATGAATTTGTTTAATCAATATCTTGTAACATTATTGAGAAGTGGGGTAACTAGGGCTCTTCAGAATTGCTATAAAATTGACAATAAAGTGGGATGTGCTCCACAGCTGCCCAGAAGCACAGGGATATGTGGGTGAGCAACAAGAGAACCAATTTGGTCGAGTGGTTAAGACAAGGGGCTAGGTTTCAGAAGGTTGTGAATTCTACTCCTGCCTTAGCCATGAAAGCCGGCTGGGTGTTCTTGGGCCTGTCACTTTCTCTCAGCCCAACTCATCTCACAGAGTCATTGTCATGGGAAAAGCAGGAGAGGAAGGAATGTTAGATATGTTTGCCACCTTGAGTTGTTTATGAAAAATAATAAAGGTGGGATACAAATAAAATAGAAAAGACATATTCATAAATGTTCATTAGTTAATGCCAGAAAGGTAGAAAAGTATGAAGTTTATACTCCCACAGAGGTATTGTTCTAGTGAAAGAACATCTGTAAGATAAGATCTCATGAGTAATAGATAATATGGATGCATGATTTAGGTTTGACTCCATGTGCCATGAGCTTTGTGGTACTACCTCCAGGTAAGAGTTGTGCTACAATTATTTCCCTCATTTCACTCCCACTTCCAAATAGACCCTTGGGTTGCTCCATTGATCCTAATATCATTAGTATTGCTTTTATGTATTTACACTCAGGGCCAGTTATTAGTTTATTAAATTTATATAATGCCCATCTCAGGTGACTCTGGGCAGCTTATGCTCGAGCAGGAAGGGACCCCAGGATTGTTGGAGACATCAGCTGAAATATTCTCAAGGCAGCTTCCTTCACCCATCAGCCTCCCGAGTGCTGTCTTTCAACTCCTGGGTAGGAGCTGAAGTCTCATATAGCCAGAGGCCACCAGGCTGGAAAGATATTTAGTGAATTAAAGATCCTCTTTCAAGTCTGAAAGCATTTGAGGAATTGCCTTGAGGGAAATATATCTATTAATTTGGTTAACAAGAAATCTGGTTGTTTCTTGTTAATAAATAATAAATGGACATTGTTGTTCTGGATTGACAGAATAATAGGAGATCTTAAGGTAAAACTGGAGCCTGTGATCTGTCTTTCTCTCCCTCGTACGTACACACACATGCACACCCCAGCTCCAACAAAATTTACTCTTATTCCTCATGACCAAAGATTTAAAGATTACAGTAATCAATGACAAACTAAGGCACTTAATCTCTGTTTGACAATGAATCGGAGGAGGGGACTATCTTTGAAAGTTACTAAAATTTTCTAGAAAATATAATAGGGAAATGAATATAAATAATATTCTACTTTAATCCTTTCCTTCTCCATTCAAAAAGAGGGGGGATACCAACAGGGTTGGGATGGGTGGGTAGGTGGGAGGGTGGATGGATGGATGGAGTAATTGGCAAAGACTTAATTCAAATTATTATATTCCACACATTTTTTCCTTCCACTTTTCTTTCATCTTCTCTGTTGTTTCCCACCTCTTCCTTTTCTGATTTCAATCCAAGCAATTGTATCTTAGTTTAAGGCCCTCAGTCATCTGTGCTTCAGAGGTAACACAATTGAGTGAAGCATCATTGGTCAGTTTTGAGATGTCACATTTGAACTAAGTTATCTGGTGAAGCAAAAGAATTCAGAACAGCAACTACTGTCTAATTATTGTGACAATTTAAAATGTAATTTATCTTTGATTTATTTCTTCTGTAGGCAAGTGTGTAAGTTCTCTTAATACTCTTCCAACATTTGTTTAAATTGATTTGGGAGACTTTTGTGCTTTGATTAGATTAAGAATGGAGAAGAAGTCAATCATCTTGTCCTAACTGCTTCACTGAAGGAAAAAGATGCTATCCTACCTCCAGGTCCTGGAAATTTTCTGTGGTCATTCCTAAATCCACTTCTGAACATGTTTTCAATGCTTCAGATAATCCATAAAATAATTCAATCAACTATTAGTCTAATTGGGATACACTGCCTATAGGAACTTAGAACTATGTATTATCTTCAGCCATGCATGCAGATATGATAAGAGATAGCTGGTTGGCCTTTACAATCAACAAAAATTTCTGTCTTGCCATTTCTCCTTTATGTCAGCATAGATAAAAGAAGATAGCTTGAGCTCAGCCTGAAAAAAAGAAAAAAAACTTAATCAGCTTGATAAAATCTTCTATGGCTAGGTGTTTTTTTTTTTTTTTTGCATTTCTCTGCTCCTGGGAGTCCAAACTTCAGTTTCTTCATTCTTTGGATCCAAAGATTGGCCATCAGTCTCATCTGGTAATTCTTTCATATCAAGAGTGGAGTCTCCATTTTTTGGGGAACTGAAAGCTTTCTTTTCACTGCTGTTGTCTACAACATGCCATTGTTACAGATAGGTGTCATTCTTGTGTATCAAGGATAGACAATCTAGCGCTTTCTAGTTTTTATTTTTTATCTCAGTACCTATCAGCTTCAGTGAGCAGAGCTAATGGCAGAAGATGGTTGAAGCTGTTGTCCAACATGCCTGGCAGATAGTAGTTAATGTGAGGTTTGTGAAAAGATGTAGTGTTTCTCTCAGTGATTGTCCCTTCTAGTATGATCTTGCTTATGAGATTCCTACTCCCAAATCTTGAAATGCTAGAATTATGCAAACATATTTCATATTTTTTACTTTTGTTGATTAAAAATTAAGTAGTGGTTTCTATCTATCCCATTATTTTAAGAAGATCCAATCCCATATGGTTTATTCAGTTTATAAAAGTTGGCAAAGAAAATTGACATAATGTGGCTATCCAGTTTTATAGAACCCTTTGGCAGTGATAAATCATTCCACATGACTTGGAAACTCACCAAATTTATTTGGATGCATTAGTTAGGATTTTCCAAATCATTACCTTTTGATTTTATCTTTCTCTTAGACATTATCATCTTTTTTTCCTTTTTGATTTTCAAACATTTCTTCCCGTATTTTGCCATTTGACAAGTTCTCCCCATTCTATTTGTTTTTAGAATCTCATTGATCATTTTATCAGTTTCAAGGTATTTCCTTCAGTTTTTCTCTGCTCTTATGCCTGGCTTGGATCAGTGGTAAAATCTGGAAATATACCTGAAAAATATTAGCCTACATGTCATCTCTTCTGGGCATCGTGTGCGCTCTGCCTTATATACTAAGGCATGTATATATGTCATATACTACATAGGTATATGGAATTGTAGTTAATGAATACAGGATGCAGACTAGATTCATTGTAGTGGGTGAGAGGAGCTCAAGCACCATTCATTCATATTAGACATACCTAAAAGTTAAATGTAACTGCAGCAAAGGCAATGGTTGTGCAATTTTTGTTCTAATATCCTGGAAACCAGATCAGAACTGAGAATATGTGGTCCAGCAGCAAGGATAAGTTTGAAACCTATGATTAAACTTATAGTAAAGTAGATCATGCGAGCTAAAGGTGGGTTTCAGCTTGGTGGAAACTGAATCACAGTTTTGGATTTGAGAAATTAGTTCAAATTTCTTCCTCTAATGCATTAACATTCTTGAATACATTTTAGGGCTTGCTTCCAGTTATTCCCAAAGTTGCATTTTCTACATTGCTTTATTTTGCTATTGAATGACATATACTGTTACATGGGAGAAAGTATGTTTTTTATGTGTGTGTGATGTCTATTAACTGTCCATTATCCAGTCACATATACCTAGATGTGGCTAAAACATTGTGCATTTTCAATGGTGTACTATATCATTATATTCAGTATGTTTAAAAGGAAACAATCATCAACCCAACTTTATCACCTCTGAATATAACAGGCCACAGGTTAACCTAGATCTGAATGTAATTTTTTTTGGAAACCATTATTTTTCAATTCCAATCCTCAGCAAGGAGAACAAAACCCAAATGTAACTAGAACATTTTATCAAAAAGTTAAAATCAGTGAGTAACTTAAACGGTTCACATAAAAATAGCAGAATTTTTATTAGGTGGAAATCAACATGAAAAAAGTGAAATTCAAAATATTGCATGACTCTCAGTTCAACTGTATCTTTTATTCAACATTTATTTGTTTAAACATATTTATTCATTATTTTTGTTTAGTCCATGATATTACATCAAAGCAGAATAGTCATAGTGTAATCAAGTCTTGCTCCTGGGAAATATTTCCAAGATACAAAATGAAGAGACCATTTTAAAGCCACTTTATTTAAAGTGCTACTGTTTTACCATTAGGTGGCTGACTTTAATGTAAATCAAAAGAAAGCTAAAAACAGAATCAAAGCTGGTAGTATTTTAATATCAGGGAAGGAGAAAATGGTTAATGGAAATAATATACAATATATCATTATAATTAGATGCAGAAGAATAAAATCCTGTTCAGCTTGTGTCTGATCTTACCTATTGTTTAGGCTGGTGTGGGGGGTCAGTATTGGAGCACATCATTTAAAAGTGAAGAACAACTTTTTCCCTAAGAAAAAAATTGTAAACCCCTATAGTAATTGGCAGAGAACCTGATGTAGTAGTTAAAGGCATTGAATTAAAGTCAAGAACAGTGAGTTCTAGTCCAAACTTAGCATGAAGCTAGTCACTCTCAGCCCTAGGAACTAGAAAGTCCTAGGAAGAAAGTAACTGACAAATCACTTCCAAAGAAAAGTAAGGCTGACTCAAAAGGGACTCATTTACATATAAGGATAATTGGCAGGGATAATCCTGACCTGATTTGCAGGTTTCATGCACGCACACCCACAAACTCTGATTATGCAATGTGTTGTGTGCAACCTTTGATTTTTACCTCATAACTCTCCTTTTTTCTTTCTGTTTTCTTGATAAAAAGTGTCAGAGGCTCCAAACACTTGTTTTCAGTAACTCTTTTTTGGACTGTATATTGCCCAATAAAAATATTGAATCAATATGGGAGAAGGGGGCAAGATATGCCTAGAAAGGTATTTGGGGTGGGGGGTTAAAATAGTAATGCTACATACTCTGATACTATTTATATATAGTTTATATGCTGGCCTTGTACCCAGAGATATTCAAGATAGTATAATGAAAATCCATTGAAAACCAAATCAGATAAACATTAAAACCATCAGCAGCAGCCTAGTATGTGCAGCTATGACTCATATTATCCTAATAATGCATATAGCTGAATGCTTAAATTGCAAAGCAGCTATTATGATCATAGTTACTCTCTCGATGTCTCTTGATGTATGCATATCTAAAATCACAAGTGGCTCCTGTTCAGTTGCTTGGGAAGAAATACAGTTTATTGGGTACATAGTGGCATGTAGAAGGCCCAGATTCAAACTGCAGCAATTCCATAGAGGGCTGGAAAAGTTAATGCCTTCAAATTTGAAGAGATGCTGCAGTCACAGGCAAAATATTTGTGTAGAGATTTCAATGGTCTGATTCAATATATGTCAGTTTCATATCTTTCAAGCTTTATAGCTCTAATAAAGAAGAGGTTGGAGAGAGGCTATGAATAACATTATATAATAAATATATTACTTGACAACACAGCAGATTTGTTATTGGTTATGCATAAAGGCCAAACTTTTTTCAGAATATTTCGTGCTATTGAATTGCCTTTGCAACATTAAAAATACATGGCTTGTAACTTATCTGTGATGTGCATATTGCACAACTCTTACAACAAAAGATTCTTTAACTTGTTATCATGCATAAGTTAATTTGAGAAACTCAGTTTAAAGGCAGTCTCCCCCAGCTACAGCTTTATTTGACACGTCCAAATTTAAGTTAGACAAGGAAAAAGACATCTTGGTATTATTCTCTGTATACTTCCAGATCAAGCCCTTATCTATATGACAATCTTAGATCCCAAAAAAACTTATCGAGCCAAGTACAATACTGCATGCATTGTATTGACAAAGTATCACTTTCCCACTCACCCAGTATGTAAAAGTCTCTGTGCAAAAGCTCTTCATAGTATTTATGTCCAGAATCAAAGATACCTATAGCTCTTGGTAATCACATGATGAAAAAAAATAGTGCAAATTGAATGTTATGGATCATCAAAGTCCTTCAGAGAGTCATGAACACTGTTCTTGGGTCATGGTATCCCATAAAGTAGGGAATATGCATTGGCCAGATAGCACCTGGTTGTCCTCCAGAGGTGTTTCTGGGATCCAGGCTGGGAGGGGGTATTTGAGGGAAAGGAATGCCAGAAGGAATAGCAGAAGAATCCCTCCTGCTGAAAGTCTGTTGGTGTGGGGAATAAAGATAGGACAAGGGACCACTCTGAGGTCCAAAAGGGAGGTGACCATAAAATGGTACACCATGGAAGGAAGGCTCTGGTCTCATCTCCTGCAGCTGACGTTTCAGCTTCATCCGACGGTTCTGGAACCACGTCTTGATCTGTACAAAGAGAAAGAAACATAAGTGGATAAGTGTCCTTTATTAGCACACATGGACAGTCTCATTTTATTCTCTCTCTATTTCAATAGATTGAAGAAATAAATTCTGATATCCAGGGTTGGGTATATAATGGCATCTTTGATCAAGATTTGGAATGAATATTATTTTATGATATTGCATAATTTGGTGCCTTCCAAATATACCAAGACAACAAAGCCTGCCTGGAATTCTTAATCATCATAGCAGAAGACAAAAACGGCTTGGCTTTATTAATACATTGGGAGGTCATCGGATTGGAAATGATTGTGGTAAAGAATAATAACCTTTTCTATAAATTAAATTAAATTAAATTACAGTGGATTAGCCCAATAAAACAAACCTACTTAACAAAGGATAAATTGCAATACACATTAACATTCAATTCATACTTGCATGGGAGAAGGTCCCACTGAATTGGTTTAGGCTATCTCAAGCCCAAACAGCTATATAATATATATATAATATATATAATAATATATATAATATACCTTGTTGAGAACCCCACTCCCCAAATCTCCCTCTCCTACCATTGAAAGGTAGCAAGGCAAGGAATTCTAGCAAATAGATTACGAATGCAGAAGAGAGAGGTACAGAGTACGGAAAGATCCCCTTTCCTTCACCTTGGAAATGGAGGACCTCCTCCGCGGACTTTTCGACCGGCTTCTCGCATTACCTGGACTTCGGAGAGCTGCATTTTGCTGGCCAGTTTGCGCCTTTCCGCTGCTCCCAGGTACTTGTGACGCTTGAAGGAGCTCTCCAGAGTGCTGATCTGCTCTAAACTGAAAGCGGTGCGCAAACGGCGGGTGTTCGCGCTTCGGCCTCCGCCGTCCTCTGGAGTTTGGTACTCGGAGAAGTTGCCTTCGCCGTCGGAGCTGGACTCCGTTGTGCTCCAGGCCGTTTTGGAAGCAGCTAATGGTTCCGCGAGAAAAACAGCCAAGGGGCCGGGTCAGAGGGGCAAACTTTTAACGTTTTTCCTTCCAAGAAAGAGTGGCGGGGTTCCCCAATCTATTGCCAGATGGGTTGGGTTGCAACCCCATCATCCCCAAACCAATACTGCCTGTGACAAAGTTTGACCAAGATTAATGGAGATTATACGCCCACGATATTTCAGAAACTTACATATTGAAAAAAACGAATCTTTACTTGGCACCTAAGTATGCCCAATTCCCACTTACAATTTAGATCTTATTCAGTTATAAACAATTATCTTAGCATGGGAAGCCAATGGAACTCCTTTCTTTAAGGCAGCGGCGAAGTCCACATATCTTACAGTTGCCAAGGTTGGCCACCCTTAATGTGTACTTTAGGAGTACGTTTTTAAAAAGGAACCTTAACCTTGCCCAAGCCTACCTCTGAAAACGCAGGCTCCCAGCCGTCAGTTTCACCTCTCCCACTTAGACTGCCCTGTAGTAAGCGACCAGGGGAGGAAATTCCCGAGCTCGGCAGGACTTCATTTTGTTCAAATAAGCACAAGATCAGGCAACAATTCCCTCAGCTTTTCTTCTACAGCAAGGGAAGCAGCTAGCAGAGTTTCCGAAGTAGAGGCCACTGATTTAATCTGACACGGATTCCTCAGACCTTTAGGCCAGGCGTGTCCAATCTGGGCAACTTTAAGCTGTGTGGATTTCAACTCCCAGAACTCGCATCGCATTCGCGGCCTACCGCCGTTTCAAAACCACACCGGCCTAGCTCTGAGGCAGCCCTGCGCCCTTCTTGTCGTAGTCCCCCAATGCCAACGGTCCGTTCCCGGAGCTTTCCCCCCTCCTACTCCGATCCTTGTCCGCGGCCGCCATGGAAGAGGTAAGAATCCCGACTGGCCCAGTGGGGAGGTACCTGTGGCCGACGATGCAGGCAAGGGAGGCCTGCTCTTCTGGAGCGAAGGGAGAGGCCCTGGAAGCAGCTCCTGTGCACCGGGGACCAACTTGCCCTCACTCGGGCTCTTCTCCCTACCTGGAGAATTACCCTGCTGGGCCTCGCCGCCCTCGGACGGGGCGGCCTCCTTGGCTTCGGGCCTGTTCCGGGCATGCCTGCTGGCCCGGCTGCTCTGGGAAAGCCATTCTACTGAGAAGGGAGCCTTGGTCATGGCGCGCTGGCTTCAGGCTGTGTCTCCAAGCTGGGCGCGCCCGCCCGCCTCCCTTCGCTTATGAGCCGCGGCCCCGACCCAAGCGCCGCTGGTGTAAACAAACATCAAAGGGCAGATAAGCGCCGTCTAATTATCATCGGGCCTCCCTGACAAAAGGGGCTGTTCACACATTTTCCAAAGGACGGCCCAGGCTGGCTCCAATGTGTCTGCCGACGGCTCGGGTCGCTCTGTGGTAAGCAATTCACAGGCCTCGCCGCATCCTTGGCCGCTCAGTCTCAACCAGACGGATTGCCCGGCTTCATTTAGGGCGGCTTCAAAAGGCCCTCGGGACTGTCAATAGCTGCCCGGGTGGCTCAGGGGAGATTTGGTTGGGTCCATTTTTCTTCATATGCACACCTCGCAACCCTCGTGTTTTGCGTAGGAATTCGTCAAACGGAATCATCATTAGCTTCCATCTTAAGAGCTGACAAGCTCATTTAGTTGCTTTCGAGACAGGAGTGTGTTTAAGAGATGGTTTTGCACAGTTTTTCTCTGTTCCTCCTCATCCTGAAGTGTGCAGTGTGTGTGTGTGTGGAATGGCAGAGTGGCTGCCCTGTGGCCCTGAAATAATTGCAAATCCTTGTACAGAGCTTTTCTCCGTTCCTCCTCATCCTGAAGTTTACCTCAGCCTCCAGGCCAGCATGCCAGTCACTTCTCCTTCTCCCCACATATAAAATACTTGGAGTTAGGTGGAGCAGTGTCAGAAATTTTCTCCCTCTCATTTCCCAACTAGAAGTGGTAATTTATTATTTAATAAATAAGCAGGAGTTGTAGTTAGTCTCCAGGACTCCTTTCTCAAAGGACTGTAACTGCTTCTCTTTCATATTTGATCATCAGAAATGGCTTCTGAGGGAGGAGAGCCTGGCAAGAGGTGATTGCCTCAGGGCCACCATATATTTTTGGCTGAATTATTGGGCAGCCTAGTCCAATTACAGAGAAATTGGGAAGAGAGGGGTTGAAAATTAGCCTGGTTCATTCACCAATTATAATGGTGATTTGTATTTGTAACATAGTGACAGACATAGTGATTAGTATTATTATTATAGAGAGCCAGTACAGTATACTGGTTATGGTGTCTGATTTGTCAGAGAAATCTAGAATGAAGTTTACATTTAACTATAAAATCTCGTGGATCACATAATCACCCTAACATAGCTCACAAGATGGTATTTGTGGAGATATAGTCAGGGACACCACCTTCCTTAAACTCTCAGAGAAAAGGTAGGATATAAACAAACAAACTGGCTCATAAAGCACAATTCCAGAACATACTAAAAAGTGATGTGGGCCACACTCTGCATTGGAAGGAGAATTACTGCTGGGCCACTTTTCTTCTTCCCCCGCCCTGCATTCCCAGTCACTATCCAGCAACAGAAGATTACTTTATACCCTCCATTGTAATAATGGGAGTAACAAAAATATTTTATGATTTTATGAAACAAGTTTCCAACAGTTGAACAGGAGAAAGTGCTATAGAAAGCATTTTCCTCCACTTCCAACAATGTTCCTACAAGCTGTTCTCATGACAAAATTATTGTTCCCTTGCAGAAGGGACATAGTTCTGTGCTAGACATCTTCTGTGCACAAGAAGTCCCCCATTCAGACACTTAGCATGTTTTCCTCAATCTTTTTTCCTAGTCTTCCCATTGTGTTAGGATTATAACTAGCTGTTATTCCAATACAATTGGAAAGCTTAGTTTAGGGAAAATCCTGTAGCATGTTCTGGTTAGTGGGATCAGAAGGGGAACACAAGCTTAGCTAATCTTGAAATTCTAAACAGGATCAGAGTTGCTCAATAAAACCTAAGATTAGAAAGTTGATTGGGATGGAAAAATCCTGAAAAAAGAAATTCCAAATTACTTTTATTTTGTTGCTAAAGGAAGAATACAAACATATCCATGAGGTCATCAGGAGTTGAGCCTGACTTTATGTAGTAAAAAAGCTGTTTAAGTTTTTTCTGTCTATTCAAAATGTTGCACCAAGATGAAGAAATAGCTTAATTTAAAGGAAGTTTCATATGCTTTAAACTGATTATTTGCAAATAAATACAAATAGGAACTGCATTAGCAAAACTGATACATTTTTGGTTCTCCAAGTGGAGAAACTGGATCCTTCCAATAAAATTGTTTGAACATTTCACAACGAGAGAATGATGTGGTGGGTGACATGGAATGCTTATCTTCTTGGTCTTAGCAATCTTGAGATCAGGATCTCAGTAATGCAAGGCCTACCAAAGTTTAATGGCTACATTAACCTTGAGACAAAAGTGCTTTGTCCAGATGTGGATTTTACATTTTGGATTGCCATCTCACAATTTTGCTCTGATGCAATAAAGGATTCCAATAAAGGAAGACTAGACTGAAGGAACTTTGTCAAGATCATCTTAACATTATTCATCTGATTAGAAAGGATTTTCCCTTCAGGTTATACCATAAGGATCAGATAAATTAATTCTGCTTAGGGTTTTCCCCGGAAAGTGTTTTCATTTAGGGGCTAGTTTTCTCCTAGGCAAGACTAGTACTTTTTGAAAACTCCTTTTCCTCATTCCCTTCCTAACAGAACATAACTCATGTGAGTTGAATGTAACAATATCCTTTATGGCCAGTTTTCTTTAGTACTTAATATTTTTGCCTAAGGTATCCAATGATCGCTACAGAAAGGTCTATATTCATGATGGTGATCTTGGTAATTAAGTTGTGCCTGTCCCTTCATCTACATTTCTTGACAATTATATTTTATAGATGTACATACAGTAAAATAATATTATTATATAAGAACTCACAAATAGGAGCACATGAATGAATGACAAACCAGAGACTATGAAATAAAACATCAGAAACAAAAGGTCGCCTTATGATGTTCGAAGTGTGATAAGACAGCATAGCTTTAAAATGATCAACAAAAAGATTCCTTTTATAAACATTTTGGGTTTTTAAAGGAAGAAAATAAGTGGGTTCAGCTCATTGTTGAATGTTTAATATCAGAATGCAACGGTGATTTATACACAGTAGGATGCTTATATTATGGTCTGAAGAGTTCTTTTCCCCCCTACATTTGAACATTTTACCACATTAGCTTACTTGGAGAACTATTTAGACCAGTTGATGAGATTAAGAAACACTGATTTAGATAATTGGACTGCCTATTTTAGTAAATTTGCTTAATTTCCTTTTTCTATTGTTAAACATGGATAACAATGGTATAGCATGATTTAATATGTGAGATGATGGTGTTTAGTAAATATTCTTTATATAATTTTTCCTCTATTTTGGCAGATGATGATAATGATGGTGATAGTTTTTCAGAAAAACAAAGTACTGGATAATGGTTAAAATGCAATAGTGTAAGCAAATGTGCTGTTTTGTCTTAATACATGAGCCAAGTAATTCCAGTAATCTTTATGTCTGCCATCTTTGTGTTGGCCTCGTTCATTCTTCTGTGGTCCAAGAGAAGAATGTAATGAAGGGGTGAATATTGAAAAAAATTTTGTAACCAATCATCAGAGCAGGATTGATACTTTCTCAAATAGTATTACTTCCATAGAATCTTGAAATGTATGAAGCACAACGCTATAATTTATTAATACATAGCATAGACCTTTGATCTCTACTTACTTCAGTGAAACTTTAGTGAAATTCTGCAGTAGATTATGGCATTATTTTGAA
Source organism: Acrochordus granulatus (assembly GCA_032468055.1). Taxonomy (NCBI): domain Eukaryota; kingdom Metazoa; phylum Chordata; class Lepidosauria; order Squamata; family Acrochordidae; genus Acrochordus; species Acrochordus granulatus. The sequence continues at coordinate 80,064 of JANHZU010004936.1, read as the reverse complement.
ACACAGAGATCTCTCGTTCTGGAAAGTGGGATCTAATGGCTAAGTTAAAAATAGATCTGCTTTTTTAATATTATTATATTAAATCCTATACCATCCCACATTTGCCAAGAACCAACAGAGATCATTCCATAATTATATACTGCCTTATAGCCAATGATTTTTATTGTGTTAAAATATACACTTAGAAAAAAGTGTATATTTTACACAAAGGCAATCAAGTTTTAACAAAGCTAACCTTGTTCTTTTTAATGCTAGAGGGCAACTCTTCTAGAATACTTAACTGAAGGAGATGCTGAGGACTTGTATATCTTATTTTATTTTAATGTTTTTTTAATGTTTTATCTGATGCTTTTAATGATTTTTTGTTAGCCATCGAGAGTCTTCAGATTTCGGTGGCATAGAAATTTAATTAATAAAAAATAAATATAATTCCATAAATTGGGAGTGACAAACTCCCAAGAGAAGTAAATAAAGACCAGTAATTTGGTGTGGCAGGATCTGGAAGCCCAACTAAGGATCTTCAGGTTCTTTACTCCCAATACAAACTCATTTCCTTAAAAAGCTTTCAACGTTTGCTTCATTGGATTTGAGCAGACCTTATGTTAATACATTTAAGGTCTCTGGAACTGGTGGGAATGTAATGTCTTCTTTCCTTTTAGTAGCCATATTTTAACAATTGAATACCAGGATATATTTTATTGGAGAGATGCAGTGGCCCAGCAGTTAAGATGGGTGAGCTCTCATTACTTGCCCCAGCTCCTGCCAACCTAGCAGTTTGAAAGCATGTAAAAATGCAAGTAGATAAATAGGTACCACCTTTGGTGGGAAGGTAACAGTGTCCATTCGTCTTGGTGTATAGTCATGCTGGCCATATGACCACAGAAGTGTCTTTGGACAAATTCTGACTCCTCGGCTGTGAATTGGAGATGACCCCTCTCAGAGTGGGCTACAAATAGAAGTGGAAAACTTTATATATTTATTGCAGGGTTTGATTAATCTTTATGATTTCAAGAATAATGGTGGCACTTTAAAGACTGTTAGAGATGTATTATGTTTTACAAAAGAAGCTTAAACCCCAAATAAATTTATACATTTTTAAGCATAGCACAATGTTCTCTCTCAGGTTGTCCCTGAGGGATATTCTCCAAAAATACAATAATAGGTTTCTGGTGCCACCTTCTGGAAAAATAAGCAATTACGAAGAAAAAACGCTGCTTCTGATTATCATTTCTCTAAAAAGATTTCTTAATAACTTTCAAAATAAGAGTATTTTTTAAAAAAGTAATATATTCTTTTAATTAGCATTTATACTGTGTTAGCATTCCCTTCAGGATCCTATTTGTACTTTTTCTCATCCATTTTTTTCCATGTTTTGCCTTAAATCATCATTTCACCTGAAATATTTTTCTGAGTTCATTAATCTACAGATTTATTCAGTTCTTTAAAAAAAAAGATTATAGAGCTATTCTCCATTTTTCCTCTTTATTCTGAAGTCAGCATAAACTAAAATATATTGGACAAATGAAATTTAATAAATACAAATGCAAATATATGTGAAAGGGTTGATATAAAAATGGTATTTCACTTTTGGTATTTCAGTGTTACATTTACAATGACCCCATAAGTAATACATTCACCTATCTAGACATTAAACAGAAATAGAATGGGATGGTAACTCTTAGTCAAAGTAATTTGCAAACATGGTCTAATTCAGAAAGGCTTCTGTGATGCATCTCATAAGAACATCAAGTTATTCGATCTGAAAGCTACAATAGTGAGATGGGGCAGAAGAAGGGGAGAGAGAATAATTTATACATTATGGCTCTAATTAGATGAGAATAATCTGTTCCTAACATTAAAATACTTTCTCCCTCCTTTTAATTTTTTCATGATCCAGAGATGAATGAAATATTACAGCTAAAGTACCATAGTTAATATTTGATCATATTTGCTGAAGTACTTTATATTTAAAATTATTTAATTTGCATCTTATCCACCAACATATAAAAAGTTCCATACATTTCACCCCTATTGATTTGATAAACCATATCCTCTAATGCCCTCAAGCAGGGCAGAAATTTATGGTGTGGTATCCAGACTAAAGATTTCTCACTCTTGATGTAGGTTATGTACATTATAATAGTTTAGCGGTATAAAGCACTAAAAATAGCTTCATACGACTTCTCAAACTTTATTTTATTGAAAATAATTTGGAGTGGGAGGAGAAGTTACTGCAGATGTACTAATACAAGGTTTCAATTTAAAGCGCACATAATGTAAAAATGTCTCTCCCTATGTTCAAGTCTACATCATACAAATCAGAAAATTTAATAGGAATATCAATTAGGCAAGAAGGTTCTTATAATTAGTCATTATTTCCACATCATATCTTAAGTTAATTTTATTTTAAAAACAACACTTGGCTTGAAAATACTGACTGCTTCATATAAGCAAAGTTTAAAAAGTAATTTATACACTGACTTTGGAGAATAGATTTAATTTGAGAAAATTTCAAAGTCATTTCAATTATTGAAAAGTAATTTATAATTCATCAACAAAAGAGTACAGCACAAAACGATGTAATTATCAGAAAAGCATTTTTTTAAAATAATTTTGATACTGTAAATTTCAGAGAAATATTTGATTACATTTGTTCATGATTAAACAATCATTTTTAATTTTTACAGACAAAACCTTAAAGGCCTTTTAAAAAATAGTTCCATATACATATTCAAAAGCATAGATTTGACTAAACCAAAACATTTTCAAATAAAATAAAACATACCACTATTATTAACTTCATTCAAATTCAATAGGAAAATGACTTCTGGGTAATACAGTATAATAAATACTGGCTTAAATAAATGATTTAAATCCTTTGAAACAATGTGTGCAATGGTAAAATAGTTCCAAACTATTTAACAGATGCTGTTTTAATAGGAAATTACAGAAAAAGTAATGAAAGTTAATACATGCATACAAATAGTCACTCCAATCAGAAAGATAGCACACATGAGAAATGTATCATATTTGCATATTTATATGAAAATTATTCTTGAAAAGGTATCATAAGATCCTTAGAACCATAATCTAGAAATAGCAGAACATTGAAAAAATAATAGATATATATTTACTAATTCATTAAATTTATTCACTCATTTTGCGCCAGCAACTCTGGGTAGCTAACATAAAATTATGATAAAAGATTAAAACAATACAATAATAAATAGGTGAAAAATTTTAAAAAAGATTAAAAGATAAGCAAGACAGTGGGGGGCTAAAATGGAGGTGGGATAATTTAATCCAATAACCAGGATGGCATGCCACCGCCCAGACCCCAGGCCAATTTGCAAAGCCAGGTTTTTAGAAAGGTTGAAAGGGTAGCAGCAGATCTCCTCTCAGGGGGTATGATGTTCCACAAAACATCATAAAATGTTTTGTGTTTTTTTTGCCACAAAAAAAAGGGCTCTTCTCCTGGATCCTACCAGCCAAAATTCCCTGGCTGAATTGCATGAGCATGCTCTTACTGCCAGTGCAAGTGGGGTGGGCCAAACCCATTGGGGTAAACTAGTTCCTTGAGTAGCCTGGGCCCATGCCAGAAAGGGCTTTATAAATATTGAACATGAATGAATTAAACAGTGCTTGTGGTTTGGAATTAGACTCTACTTTCAGCTCAGCTAATCTGTCAAAAGAAACCAATTTCAAGTCTAATCATTTCTGTATGTCGAGATCTCAATCTTAGAAGGCCATGCCAAACACCAAAATTTAAGAGATTTGGGGGAATGTTTGGAACAAATGGGCAACTAAATATTTTCTTATTATCTGCGGAGAATGGCACTATATGTATAATATAATACTCTATATTATACACTATAATACTCAGGTAGTATTAGGTAACTGAGAGCACAAGAGGGATACATTCCCATGCACGCACTTGCTGGGAGTGGTAGGGCCACTCTCTTGTTGATGCACCTTTTTTTCTTCTGCTACCTTCTACTCCCTCTCCCAAGCAGCAAGCCAAACTCTCAATGGATCTCCTGTAGGTTGTCAGACCAAGGATTTTTGTTGCTACTTCACAAGTTGGCAATGGTCTAAACCCGTAACTGATTACCTATGGGCTACATCCAGTAATTGCCTTTTTTATTGTAGACATCTTTTGTCTCCAGTTTCTCCCTTGGCCACATAGTAAGAAATGTTAGCTCTGGAAATGTTCATTGGTCTTCTCCTGTAAGCAGTTTCTCTGCACTAGATTTTTCATGAAGAAACCACAGAGAACACACAGCAGAATTTCTTTTACTAATCTTGTCCTCTATGGTTTCTTTCTCATGATAAGATTCTTAGGAAAGAAGTTGGTAAATACAGCAAACAGAGTGGGAAAAGATGAACTATTAGGACTAACAGCAAAACATCTTGCAGCCCAATTAAAGAACTAGGTAGGCAATTTCTCTTCCTTTCTTTCTCTGCAGTTCAGGAATAAGAACAAAATGATGAGTTCCAAAACAGTTAAAACACTCTCTTTAGCTAGATGAAGGCTGCCTTTCTACTTGAACAACAGAAGTAAAATTCTCTGAAAGCAAGCATCAAACTAGATCAGTGTTTTCCAAACTTCCTTCTTCATATGGAGAGCAGCATTTCTTCTCATCCAAGCATTGCTAGGGTGAGTTAGATGAGGCCCTTATAAAATTTGACACATCAAGCTATATTGGAGAAAATACCGGCAGGACCAGTTCCAAATTTGAACCTGCTAAATTTAGCGATCAGTTAGCAATGAAATGAGTTTCTAGGCAGAGATTTCTCAAGAGGAGTCAAGAAACTCAAGCTGGCAGCCACAGTCACACAATGCAAGCCTGCCCTCTTTTGTGCATCACTTATACAATACACATTAAAAAGGATCAGGGCTTTAATTGTATGGTTCTAATCACTATCTTGACTTAATCCATCCCTATGGATGCCTCTGTTTCTCAAATTGAATTACATTTTATGCTGAGTTAAGACAGATTAATGAAATATTTATGAAAAATTGGGCTCTCTGACAAAATATACTCAGATTTAATCTTTTTTCTGTAACCTCTGTCTTCAAGACAAAATAAAGGTGGGAAGGGTATTAGTATTAATTTCTTTACACATCTTTTAACACATTCATCTGAAGCTAACTTACTATTAAATGAAGAAACTAACAGCAGAAATCTTGCATGTGCTACCAAGAGTTTAGCCATTCCAAACAGAAATTGAGCCAAATGCATATCTCAATCAATACTGTTTTAAAAATGGGATTAACACTTATTTTTATGTATCCATATCAAGGAATAAGCTCAAATGAAAATAGTTAAATCTGCACAGGGCTTCACTGCATAGTAAATACAATTTCACATATTCAGCTATTTAGTAACTGGCCCAGGAAGATGTTTCTTTAAATAAAAATGGCTCGAGAAATTAATAAACAGTTACTGAAACATTGCTTTCATCCTATGTAATGCATCCTGAATTTTTTGGGATTGCTTTTCAGGTTTCTGATGAAAGTTGGTGTAATTATCAGCTGCTAGTGCAAAGATGTCTGCATCATTAAGAAAAGTTATTCTTTGTTTTAAGAAATCTTGTAACTGGCAATCTGGTGGGAACATGTAGAGGTTTTCTTGAAAAGCTTGAACTTGGCTTACAACTTTTGCAATATTTCTTAAAATAGAAAAGATGAAAAGAAATCAGTCAGGTTTTTTTATATATGATAAAGTCAGAAGTTAAACACTATGTTAGGTGCTTAATGTTCAAATATTATTTCAACAAATGTACATAAAACATTCTACAATAAATAATCAAAACATTCAATTGCTCTTCCCTTTGACCATTTCATAAATTAATATGTTCTTTTAAAGATATTATTAGGCCATACTAACCTGCAAACTATTCCACTTTAATGAACTCCATGTCATAAAAACATTACCTAAGTTTAGTCCACTTGTATGTGCCATTTCGCATTGTAAACCCTCCAGTTTCAAGTTGCTGTATGTGCATGGCCAGTATGTGAGCTGATGGAATTGTTGGAGATGTTTTAAATTTCTCTCCTTCCATTAAGCATAAGCTGTCACTTTTTAAAAATACCTGATATAATTAATATAGACATACAGACAGACATCTTAGAACAGGGCATAATTGTTGAGGACAAAATGTTTGCTATGTTGCAATAAACATTTCTGGTATAATATTTAAAGAGAAAGGACTTGGATTTGGGAAAAATAATGCATATTATAAAATAATGTATATTATACATTATATAATGTAAAATATAAATAATGTATAATAATGTCTTATATCTTATATACATGGATTTTTATATCAGATTTCAATCCTGGAGAATATAAAGAGAAATTGCAAAATTTTATCTGTCTTGGAAAGCCCTTTGGGGAAGCTTCACGGAAACACAAGTGCTTCAGATATTTGGAGAAGCAAATACTGCCTATCACGTATACATACATGCATATTAGCTTATGCTACTCCTAACTATTGTTTTCTTGCTGCTAAAAGCAGAAGACATTGATAGATTTACTTTTAATAAAAACAAGACATTCTATTTCTCAAAACTAAGTGTTTAAAATGTCCTCATCCCACAATGCAGGAAGTAGAGAAAAATAAGTCAACATTCTTCAGCTTCTAGAACTAAATCTGAAATGTTACAACTGCATATAAAAAAATCCAAGGCAGAATGTGAGGGAAATAGAAACAACCTAAAGAATCATTCAGTTTGTGTTTGTCCTTGTGTTTATAGAACAGTGTTTTTTAAATCCCCAACTCTTCCTTCACTCACTGTCAGATAGACTATGATTATGACATTTGCAGGAAACATTTTAGAGCTTAACTGGCCTAAGGGAGTGATAAACCATTAAGCAGAGCAAAATTTCCAGCAGAGACAAGCCAACGTGTAGAATAGACAAAATGCCAGTCCTTGATCAGAAAGATCTTGTTCAATTTTCTGCTCAGCCTTAAAATTTCTCTGGTTTGGAAACTGTTTTCTCCGTAGGCTCCCCTCAAATCCTTGAAGGAAGGCTTGAATATAAATGCAGAAAAAATTAAGTAGGCTCTCCTGTTTCACTGCTTCTGAATTTTCAACAGTTTCTTGAAGATAGATACACTGATGTATTTATTCCAGCTAGATCTGCACGGAAGGGAAATACTATAGTCCAAAGCATGTGCTCCTTTTTACCATCTCCAGTTCAGTCTACGCTGGGAGAACTTGAAATGGTCTGTAATAATACTGTCTCACACTTGATGAAGGAACACATTGGTCTAGAGCTTTCATGCCTGTTCAGATATACCAGTATACTATTTGCTAACCCAATTAGTGTCTACTTCTATAGATAGGGTGAGAAGGGGCTTAGGCAAGTCATCCAGAGTCAACTACAGCTGTTGCCCACAAACTGAAAATATGCTTGTTATGGCTCAGCTTGTAGGAGACTCAGAATTAAGCAAAAATTATAGCATGTTTGTATCATCTCATGAAGAAAAAAAATGTTCCCTGTACTCTGAAGCCAAGCTTGCTAGAAACTAAACAGCTTGTTTGTGTTATAAATATTTTGAGGAACAGCCCCTATTTTGATTCATGATACAGAGAAAAGAGCTTGTTTTACTGTACCTCTACAGCCTTCAGTTCTTCTAGTATGTCAGAAACTTTAGAAGGCAAGCTTTTCCAAATCTTAACAGAAACAAAAATGAACTTTAGTCTTCTGAATATGACAACTGGAACAAATTGTTTGCACACTCCAAATATTATAAAAAATGCATTGTCTATATAAACTACTAATAAATCTATTATTATAGATACTCACAGGCAATTGTCTGACAATAAGATTTTCTAGGCCTCGGAGGATTTGCATTGCAGTGGCAAAATTTCTTTGCTGATAGCAACACTTTGCAATGAAGAGAAATTTTGTTATTAAATTCATCTGCACCTGGAGAACAAACAGAGTACATGTTTTTACAGTATTTAATACTATACTCTGCCAATATGTGTAACCTTTGCTTTGAAAACCCAGCACTCAAGGACAAAAAAATACATTTCCAGGAAACACTAATTTTTGCTATACAGTTGGGGAGAACATGACTGTTATATGAAGACAATTGGAAATAGTTAAATGCTTTCAATTCCAGCTAGCTGAATGTGATGAAATTCATTATCTATCAACCAAAACAGAATGCTCACTAAAAAAGGGGATTTGTCAGATTAAATAAATTACCATAATTGTTTTGTTTGCTGAAACCAAAAAGTACATACCATGTTTTCCCCTGTGAAACTCTTCATTAGATTTATTATTTAACTACAAAAACTGTGCTTTCCAAGTAATATTTTGTTACTAAGTAATAATTATGTGAATTTCTGAGAAGAGGAGAGAAACTTTATTTTGCTTAATGACCAGAATATAGCAAAATAAAATACAATACAGCATCCATGCAAATAATGAAATTAAA
>JANHZU010004936.1:38776-52403 GCA_032468055.1 Acrochordus granulatus | reverse complement strand
TTCATCTGGCCTTTCCTGGGAAGGGTGGCTGCTTTAGGGTTAATTTTATCACTATGGATCCACTCTGAGGCAGATTCGGGCCATCAGCTGCTGCTTGGCCGGCTCTGTCTGGGCAGCCCCTGTTGGATCGGGAGGATCCGCTGCTGCTGCTCCAGGGCAAAATAGCCTTTTTCCTTTTCCCTTGGCAATGCCTTTCCGGGGGTCTTTCCTGGATGGTTTGGAAATGCTTCTTATCATAACCTGCCTCTGTGCTATGAGAGGGGAGAAGAAAGGGCAGGAGGGGGATGGTCTGGATAGTGCTGTGCGAGGAGGGCTCTCTGTGTGTGTGAGTGAGTGAGTGAGTGACAGGGAAGACAGAGGGCCAATCTTCCCTCACTTTGAGAAGAGTCCTGGCTGTCGTGAGGGAGATGAGAGGGAGGAGAGAAGGGGGAGGAGGATTGCTTGGAAGGAGAATCTGGAATTTGAATATAAGGCGTTCTTTCTCTTGAATGACTTTCACTTAATTTACACTTTTTACGCAGTGAGAGAGAAGAACCATTGGCTCCATTGTGAGATTTCTCATGCGAGGTCATCATGCAGTGCTCATCTTGCAAGTTTTTGCTCGTTAACCAAATTAAATTTTATTAAAAATTTTGCTCATCTTGTGTAACACTCATGAACTGCTTTTCTCACAATCCAAGGTTCCACTGTTCCATTTACTGTTCATAAAAACGTAATCAAAGACAAGCAAGAGATTGAACTGTCTGATGGACAAGGATCCAAGAATAGATGGTGTGAATATACAAAATAGTTGTATGCCAGTAACAAAGAAGACCTGCCACCCAAGAATGGTGGGGAAAGGGAAGCAGAACTAGAAGAAGCTATCCTTCAGGAAGAAGTCATGTGGACAATAAGCCAGCTGCCAAACAACAAGGCCCCAAGTGTTGATACCATCCCCTCAGAATTGCTGAGGCCTGTACTACTCACAAACCACCACAGCCTTGTGCCAGAAAATTTGGGAAATGAATACATGCCACAGGATTGGAAATGATCAGTGTTCATTCCATTGCCAAAAAAAGGTAGCTCTAAAAATTACTCTAATTATTGAGCATCCCTTACATTAGCAAGATTCTATCAGATAACATCTAGCAGTGATCACTAAAACGGAAGTTCCAGATGTTCAAGCAGACTTCAGAAGGAATTGTGGCACTTGTGACCACATTGCAAATCTATGCGAGATCATGGAAACATCTCAAGAATATCAGAACATTTACAAGAAACACTAGAAGAAAGCCTTTGATTGTGTTGATCATGACAATGATCAACACAATGATTTTCTCCCTAGAAAGCCTGGGGTTGTTAACACATCTGGTCAAGTTGGTGTAGTCACTGTATATAAATCAGGAAGCCATTGTGCGAACACCATATAGAGACACTGATTGATTCAAGATACAGAATGGAGTGTGGCAAGACTACATTCTTTCACCTTTCTTATTCAACACATATGCTGAAATGATCATGAGGAAGCTGGAACTTGAAGAATCAAAAATTGGAGGAAAGATAGGAGGAAAGAATATCAACAATCTTCCATATGCTGATGACACAATTCTCCTTTCAGAAATCAAAGAAGGCCAGAAACAAGATAAAAAAATTAAAGAAAATGAGAAATTTGGCCTCTTCTTGAACATCAAAAAACCAAGCTCGTGACCATTGTAAGGAATGGAAATGTCAAAATAACAGTTGATGGTGAAAAAATCAAAAGCTTGCAAGAATTAATTTTCCTAGGATCGCAGATTGACCAAAGCAGTGACTGCAGTCCAGAAATAAAGCATCAAACTGCACTGAGTTGCACAACACTGATGAGCGTGAGTCAAGTACCGAAAAGCAAGGACATCAACTAAACAACAAAATCCAAGTTAGCCCTCACTATTGTGTTTCCCAGAGCTACTTCAGTTGCGAAAGTTGAACCATGGAAAAACTAGACAAGAGGAAGATCAACTTGTTTGAGTTGTGTTGTTGAAGAAATCTCCTGCACATTCCTTGCATAGCGAAGGTGATAAGCAAGTACTGGAGCATATAAAACCAGACACATTGTTGGAAAGCAAAACCACAAAATTCTGCCTTACTTTTTTCAGCCACATTATGTCACTGGAAAAGACAGTTATGCTTGGAATGGTCAGCAATAAAAAGAAATGGAGACTATGAAAAACATGGTGGCCAGACACTGTCAAAGCCAACACCTACCAGAGCATAAAATAACTGAAGAAATGATACAAAATTGGAAAATATGGAGGGAACTGATCTGTAGAACTGCCAAGAATCAGACACGATTGAACAGATAGCATCATCATTACTGGCGAGATGAAGTTCGTAACACTTCAAGCCCATGGTAATCAGACATGATAGCAATTGTTTGATCAGCTTCAAAATGATTTATAGAAAATGGAAGAAACAATGATAATGTGGAAAGGCCTTGGAGACAGACTTATTCTAAATATCAATAGAAGAGAATATTTGTAGCTCACGGTTGAACTGTGGAGTCCTTGGTGCTTTCTTGGTTGTTTTCTTGCAGACATTTCATTACCAAACTAGGTCACATCATCAGTGCCAGAAGGGACTGAGGTTTGCTGTCTTTATATAGTAGTGGCTTGCCCTGTCAGTGATGATGGAAGTGTTTTTGGTGTTTTCTTGATTAGGCTGCTGTTTATTGTTAGTTTGCTTGTCCGATTTGGTGGTTCCCTGTTTGGGGTATTGTTTGCATTTTGGAAATGTAGGTCTGTGTTAATCTTGGTATTAATTTCTTTTTATCTGGGCATTGATTGCTTGTGAGAAGATGTTTTGGTCTTTTTATTTCCTTTTGTCTCTTTTGAATGATACGTAGGTTATCTTAACTTTTTATCTTATTATTGGTTCGTTGCACAGTCAGCCAGATGTTTAGACTGGAGTTGGCATTTTTGTCCACCAATCGAGTCCTTCCCAAGGACCTGGGATAGGCAGATGCTGTTCTTGGATGCTGTTGAAGGTATTGCCACAGGTTGTTCCGAGTAATGTTCCCCTTTGCAACTGACGGATAGTGAAATTATTATTATTACCACTACTATCTTATTTATGCTAAATAAGATTTTTGCCCACGCATCTCCCTGCCATTGAAGAAAAGCAGAAGAATGCTACAGAGAAGGGAATAGCAAAGTTAGACTTCTGTGCTGCTCTTCATTTTCTGCTTTAAAGTTAAGACCTGTCAAAAGCTTATTTTTAATTCTGTGGTCAAGGGCCCTGCAATTCCAGAGCCACAAAGCATGCACAAATAGCCAAACCTTCCCTGTTTTCAAAGACAGCCCCAAAATAAAATGAAGTTTGAGAGTTTATTTCTGGCTGAGGGGCAGCCTAGAGGTGTGCTTATGCTTTTGCAATGTTTGAATCAGTGAAGGCAAAGCTTTGTTTTGAGATATTAAAAACTGGTATGCAAACAACATGGTGGCCACGAATGATACCATATTTGTGAGGGAGCTCTGAGGCTCTACAGATAGTGAAAACAGCCCAGCTCTAACAACTTTTCATTAAAATTGAGGAAGAAACGCAGAGTTTTATTTTGAACAAAAATGACCAGCCTTTTTACATTTAAACCTCAACAAACAGGAGTACAAAACTGAGCATGGGCAATGCGTTTAACTGAATTCATTGGCTTACAACTCGCATTCTTTTTAAGGCATTGATTCTGAGTCATTGCCACGCAAACAGAAATAATGTCTCATCTTAAGTTGCCTACCGATGAACATAAGACTGAACCACGATCAAGCATTTTACTAAACCCCATATTATTCAGATTTCCTCATGGAAACAGGACCTCTGCTACGAGTTTATTTACATTTATATAACTACCCATCTCACAGACAAGTGACTCTAGGCAGCATACAACAAAGCTAAAAACAATATATACAAACATGGTTACTAAAAACTTTAAAAATATTAATGGCACAAACAAAAAACTTGCATAGGGTGAAGAGCAGGTGTTAATAACCCTGAAGCCATCTCAATATTTTGCCAGTTTGTTGGGGTCCTCAGGCCTGATGACCCAACCAGGTCTTGAGGGACTTCCAGAAAGCTAAAAGGGACGAGGCCAGCCTCACTTTGGGGAAAGAACATTTCATCAAGTGAGAGCCGCAGCAGAAAAAGCCCATTGCTTAGGACCTGCCAAATGAAGCTCCCTGGCTGATGGGACTCGCAGTTGGTGGTGATCATGAGGTTTTCCATGAGGCACAATAACATTGTTTTTCCAATAAAAGAAACAAATATATTGTTTGGTCCTTGGTGCTCTCTGAGCTTAGTTGCTTTCTTGCAGACATTTCATGACCCAACTAGGTAACATCATCAGTACTAGAAGAGAATGGGGTCAGCTCTCTGCACCTACACAGTACTGTTCACTTAATGACCATTTAATGACCTGTAAGTATTGGTGGGAGTATTGTTTTCCTCCTGGTAGTTTCTTGATTAGACTGCTGTTTACTATTTGATTGTTTATTTGAGTTGATGGTTCCTTCATTGGGGTATTGTTTACTGTTTGACTGATGGCCTGGTATTGACCTGGTGTTAATCTCTGCTTACTTAGGTGTTGATTGATGAGGAGGAGGTGTTTTGGTCCTTTTGTTTCCCTTTTAGGTTTTGATTTTAGTGGTGTCGTAGGTGTTCTCTGAGCTTGTTTTTTGCAAATTACCCAACTAGGTGACATCATCAGTTTGGTAATGAAACATCTGCAGGAAAACAATCAAACTCAGAGAGCAATTCAGCCCTGAGCTACAAATATTCTGTATTGGTTTTTTATTTTAACTTTTTAGCTTTTTGATAAACAGATTAACACCAGGACTGTTTGGGGTATTGTTTACTGTTGGATTGTTGGTCTGGTATAAATCCTGGTGTTAATCTCTGCTAATTGGTACTGAATAATAGCCTAATCAAGGAACTACAAAGAAGAAAATAGCATTTCCACCAACACTCACAGGACACGCTGCTGAATATAAAGAGAGAGCAAACTCTACTCCTTTCTAGCACTGAAGATGTTATCTAGCTGAGTAACGAAACATCTTCAAAAAAACAATCAAGCTCAGAGAGCAGCAATGGTGCCATTGTTCAACCAATATTTTCTTGTTGGTAACATATATTTGCAAAAATATATATGAAAAATCTGTATTGCTTCCACAGTAAAATGTTAAATATATTTTCTTCAATATTGTATGAATTTTTGAAAAAAATAGGCATGCAGGGTATACTGATCACATGAATATCTTCTCTACTCCAAAGCGGGGTAGAATTCTGTGAATTTTTCCCACAATACTGGGCAGGACTGTGACAGTTTAAAGAGAAAGAGTCTGCTATGTGTTTGTGTGTGTGTTAATGAGTCTTCAGATAACCAGCGTGAACCATAGCTCCTCAGCTATGAAACAGAGATGAGCACCGCCCCTTAAGAGTTGGACACAACCGGCAGGGGAGACCTTTACCATTTTTGGTGGTGGTGAACAAAGCAGTGGGACGTGGCTATTTCAATCATAGTATTGTGTACCATGTTGTAAATCATTTTTTATACTAAGCATAACTTTAGTATTTTTTCACTTTCCATTTAAACATATTTGCTTTCATTTCAAGATACATTCCCTTTACCTAAATTTATTACTTAATATATTGTAGAAACCCAGCAAACTGTGTCTTTGTCAACAATGCATGGTTAATCAAACAGGCTTAATGGATTTTGTGAAGTTACTGACTCTTTATAGAACATGATTAATATAGCTATTGCATTTACTCATTTTCTGAATTCCCACAATATGCTAAATTTTAAAATTGCCAGATATATTCACTCCTCGTTTAGTGACTACCTTGATTCGTGACCATTTACAAATACAGTGCTTATAAACAGGAATAAAAAAACTCATTTTCCAACCAATGTGTACATTTACAACCAAATGTTATGTGCCTGATTATAAATGCCACAATAATTCAGCATAGCTGAATGAGAGAACTTTATCATCAAATGAAACATCATTTCATTTGCAACATCTTTCTATGTTACTATTCACTTAATGACCATTTAATGACCTAGTCACTAGAATGGAACTCAGTTGCTAAACAAGGAATGGGTGTAGAAGTAAGTGCTATGTACTAAGACAGACACACTCAAACAATATGAAAACTAATCAAGCTTAGCATGTAGTGCAAAAACTACTATTAGGTCTTGAATTATCCTAGTTAAATATGTTATGGAAATGTAGGAGACTTCCTACAAAACAAGAGAAGTTATCATTATCTAATCTAGTTACCATGCAAAGTACAAGAACTTACAAAAATCATTTGCCCTCAAGACAATCCCATCCAAGCATGTGAAAAAGAGGGAAGACAAACGAGTATATATAAACCCTACAAACCAACATGCCTTACTACTCCAAACCTCTTGCACTGATATTACCTATAAAATTACATATTTGCAACCTGAAAACCAAGCCTGAATAACTCCATCAAAGCAACACATCAACCTTGAGCTTTATTTATTCACTACAAAATAAGAGAATGAAACACTTCCCATTTTGGACCAGGGACAGTTCTGCCACTAGACAGACACACACCCATCGACATCTTCAGAAAAAAACAATGGCCTTCTAAAAAGCCAGATAAACCAAATCCTCAGCTACAAGAGTAGCATATAAGAGGAGCTGCTGAGATTGGCTATAATACACTGCAGCAAATCAGTTACAGATAGTGGTACCAGATTACTTACACATTTTTCAACCAACAGATACTTGTACAGTTTCTTAAGAGATGCACGATAATCAAACAATAACATCACAAGCCATGAAAATGATATCCCTCCTCCACTTCAGAAGCATTGCAGAGTCTACTCATGGGCTGCTCCAGCCATTTGAAATGACCATGGGGCACTAGTACTGTATAATCTAACCCCTTAAAAAGTACATAAGCAAGCTCAAAACACCCAATAACTAAAGGAAGACAAAACAGGAATCATCTAAAATGCCAGAACTTCAAATGCCACCACACAGGACAAATAGGGAGAAGACCAGGAGCACATATCCACAGACACCAACTCACTGTCAGAAGATTCGGTGTCACTTTATTAATCCTACCCTACACAGGGAACCTTGGGTGTAACTTCAGTGTACAGTGTAAGGAAGATGACTTGATGGAGTTATCCTAGCTCCATTGACAAGATGATAAAGGGCAAAATATATTTTAAGTCCACAGTAGACAACATTCAGAAGCAGCTCAGACAGACACCTCCTGATTCATTGGCATATGAGGAGGAGGTATAGCACAGTCAGACTTGCAAGATTTGGTTATTATAGCAAATCTCAATAAAAGTAGTTTTAGCCATCCTGTGGGGTTGATTTCAACATCTGGTCTACCGAGTAGGGCTGAACATCATATACTAGACCCTAGTTAAATGTGTTTTAGGGAATTAATTCAGTTATATGGATTTCCCCAGCAAACTGAACTATTAACTACATTGATTTGCACAACACAACACTGACTTAAAATATAGTTGTATAGCCCATTGTTTCACATGAATACAGAATGAGAATTAACAGAATATTATCTTCTATGAATATTTATATATATAAATGAATAACCTATGTATGTATAAAACTCAAGGTGATAAAGATACTTCATACTTTGCCTATTTTCCCCACAAAAGCCTGGGAGGTGGGCTGGGCTGAGAGAATGATTGGCTCACAGTCATCCAGCTGGTTTTTCATGACCACAGAGATGCAAAGCTCAGTTTCCTGATTTCTTGGCTAGTACTTTAACCATATTCCAAATTGGCTCTTTATAAAATGTCAAACCAAAGAAAAGATTTAATGCTTTGCTCATGGACATTAAGAAAGTGTGCATTAAAAACTAGGCATTTTAAAAATAATTTAAATTTAGGAAGAAACTTACTACAATTTTACTAGTAGTAAAATTTTACAAATTGACTACAATTAAATAAAAGTTGCTAAAAGTTAATATTCTTTCAAAATCCCATGAATGTGCTTTGAAAGCAGCCATTAGATCAACCACACAAACTGGATGGATTACAAAAACCAGTAGATATGTTTATTTGCTACTAAGCTGGTTTGTGGAAATAAAACAGAAAATTAAATTGCTGAATTTAATTCACCTTAATTGCACCTGCTAGAGAAGGGCGGTCTTCTGGTTTGCTTCTTGCCATATTCAGAAGAAAATTTTTCAGTTTCCTTGGCAACACCAATTTGTGCTCAGGTGGAAAATTACTTCTTGCTGCTCTCCACAAAATTGCAGCCATACAGTAAATACAGGCCTGTTGGAAATGGCACAGTGAAAAGGCAACTAAGTCACCTGGCAAGTCCCACTTAATCTTGAATGTACATGGTTGAAAATCCAAATCAGGTCATTGACATAAAACTGGGGTGTTTATTAAAAACATAACTGACCAACACTTGAATTGCAAGCTTCAATTAAGCAGATAAGCCTATCCTAGGGATATCTGAGGCTAAAGAACAAGTCAGTGTAATAATAGTCTCTCCTTCATCACCAAACTAAGCCACAGATACCTCTTAGTGAGTTCATCTCCAAATAGATCATTCAATGATTGTAATACAGAATAAACTTTGAAAAAATGCATTGCTGCTTTTCAGGATTTGACTTTTAGGAAGCTCCTCCTTACATGAAGCTTGGCCCTATCAATATTTGATAAGCTTTCAAATACTGGAGAAACATACATCTTTGATACCCAGTGTGACTGATCCAGAGTCATTTTTGCCATAGAACAATCCTGTGTATATCAGCTCAAAATGTGGCAAAAATGAGGTAAGACCATATCATGGTTGAAATGTCAGCCCCAACAAGAAGACCATGAATCAATTCCACAGGTAATATGAAGCTACTTTATTGAGAGTGGCTATACAGAATCATGCAAGTCTGATTGTGTTCGTTTCCTTCTTACACCCATGTGAATTAGGAAGGTATCTGCCTGAGCCACTTACACATACTTTCTGCTTGTTTTGGACTTAAGCCATGATTTTCTTCTTATCACTTTGGTAACAGACCTGGCCTATCTCTGTCAAGGTCATCTTCTTTACATCAAGTTAATGTTCTAGTTCCTGAGTTGTTTCTTGGATAGTAAGATGATTTAGTTCACTCTTCACATTCTTTAAGGTATTTATATCTATAGCTTTATTGTTCAATATTCCCACAGAATTTATGATTAACTTAACTTTTTTCAGCATTTTTATTCCATTCATTCAGTTCCACTCCTTAACATATCACTACTGGCCTTCCACATATCACAATATATCCACTCATTCACATATTTTAAAAACTATTTCTTGTTAACTATATTATTTGCAGCTATCTTTTCCTTATTTATACATATGGGGGTTGAATGAAAAATAATGCCATTAATCTTATAAGTTACCAATAGATATCAGAGACATATATAGAAGAATGCTACTTGTCCTCTATGTGTTATATGAGTAAGGCCTATAAGCAGAACCTCCATTGTTTTGTAAAGAATATTAAAAAGCAGACAATATTGCAGCATCCTGGAATATAAAGAAATTATATACACACAGTATAGATTTACATAGAGTTTATCTTGTGAGTATAACCTTTTTTTAAAGAAATATCTTGTTTAAAATATGGTGAAAAGTCTGTACTGTATGTTTTAATACCTTTTCAGTAATAAAATCCTCTTCTGTTGCCTCAGGAGCCAAGTAAAACTTATCTGATGATTCTAAAAATAAAATAAAATGCAATAAACCATTTTAATTTTTGCAACAAAATTAGCGAAGTTTAATAATATTAACAGCAGCATGCAATTACCTTCATTTTCATGTGGAACAAAAGTAATGCTTCCATCATGGTTGATTGCTACAGAATCTAAACACAAGTATGCTGGAAAATAGACAATAACATTAAACCTATCTGTAATATTAACAGGGTTTATCGCACAACTGGTATCTATTTTGATTATTTGGTTTTAAATCAGAATAATTAAATTATGAAACATTCAATTCTGACAGACCAAAGTATAGCATCAACTGGCCTTGGGTCAATTAGAGACATATGTAGCTGCTCAGAAAGGGAATGGCTTTGGTAAGTCTGTTTCTCAACCCCAGCAACTTTAAGATGTATGGACTTCAACTCCCATAATTCTTCAGATTGCATACTGGCTGGGAAATTCTGGGAGTTGAAGTCCAAACATCTTAAAAGTTGCTAAGAATTAGAAACAGTGCTCTATGTAATACCTGAAATATTTTCGTGTAATCCTGAGTTTACAGGTGTTTACAGAAAAAGGGAGATGGCCCAAGCTTCCTTTCAGTCCTTGGGATAAAGATAAGGAGTTGGGAAATGTTGCTTTACAAAACTGGCATGATGTTGTATTGTTGAACTTTCTACCTGGATATACTGTAATTGATTAGCAGTTTGCTCAGGTCATCCAAAATCTCAAGGAATTTGAATATATAAAATATGATACCTTAGGCAATTGTCAAGCTTGTATTTGTTTATGTTTTAAGAAATACAAACAAACATAAAGGCAGAGTTCCCCAAAATGCAAAACCTGCAACTAGGAACAATTTCTGTGACAAAGTTTATGAAGTCCTAAACAAGCATGCAAGCCCAGAATTCTGAAATAAATAAAGACTTTTTACCAATCTGTACTCATTGTGGATTTTTTACTTGCCAGATGAACACACAGATGATCACCTGAGATATTATTAGAGATGAGCATCCAGCACCATCTTAAATGACAGCTTATATAACAGTCACAACATATTAAATAGCTGTGTTAAAAACTCCTAAACCATACTTTTACTTTATAATTCCTTCGTGGGATTTGATGACATGGGGACAATGACTTTATAGTCATAATGATAAAGAAATGTGATGAATTATTGACTATTTATGTATTCAGGTGTCATTACACACAGTTTAAGATTCTTGTTCAAGAATGCCTTAAATCATCCTAAAAAGGGGAGCATGAAATATTCTAGCAACTGAGACTCCTACAAGTTTCCCATAACAGAGGGGGTAAATAATATTTGAATTAACATTAAACATATTATAACAAACTCATGGCACAATCCATCTTTAGGAAAAGAGATCAGAATAGTACTCTTATCCTTTCATAGCCTCTTTTTATTAGCTGGCTGTCCACAGTATACAATAGGAAGTCAAAATGTATATCTCAAAAATAGCAATTCACTCCATCCTGAGAGCTCTTAAAAGGATGAAGCATGTTGTTGATGTTAAAATAATGAAATACATTAGTTTAAGAGAAAGTTGCAAAGGTCATACCTGGATAATCTGCATACGTCTCCAGAGTGAGCAAACATTCATGGCATAAAGCCCAGAGTTCATAAACTTTCAATGGTTTACCATACTGTATTAAGAGATGTTTCAGAAAAACACACTGAAAGCAAAATGTTAAGAAAAGTTGAGAAACCAAAAATCTGATCTATGAACCTAGGTTTACTGCATTTGTGATATAGGATCCATGTTTTCAAAATACTAAAATTTTTCTCAATTTCTCCAAAAATGCATGCCTCATCACCTTCAATATAGATATTAAAACAAATTACTTTTATTTCTTCTTCTAGCATGCAAAGAAATATTTTTCTCTTAGACATAATTAAAAATCATAGGTTTTATAAATATAAATATCCAAAGATAAGCCATTATATAACTGTGAAATTTCATATTCTTCTCCAACTAAAAATGTATTAAGGCCATCTAAAATGTACAGAAAAGTTACTTTGCAAGTTACTTCCTTTCACCTTGAATGACCAGTAAAATAGGACAGAATCCTATTAAAAGTCATATTTTTATCTTGCTTTATTTTTATAAGTAAGTCAAGGCAGTGAAGATACCTAATACTCCTTCCTCTATCTTTTCTCCCCGCAACTTTCCTGTCAGATGGCTGAGAGAGAGTGACTAGCCCAAGTTCATCCAGCTGGCTTTCATGCCTAAGGCAGGACTTGAACTTACCATCTCTTGGCTTCTAGCCTTGTGCCTTAACCACTAGACCAAATTGGCTCATACTAATGACAAAGGAATAATTTGGCCTAGGAGTATGGAGTACTAGTTTTAGCCTTACCTTAGGCATCTGGGTGACTTTGGCCCAGTCATTTTCTCTCGACCCTACGGAGAAGCAATGACATGCCACTTCCAAAATAGGCAAATATAGAATTTTCACCAATTTGTATTCCAATGTGCCTTTCATTAAAAATATAAATACCCATATGAAACATGAACTCTTCAAATAAAAGCATTTTAGGTGTCCTCAAACTGCAAAATGTGTATTTGCAAAGAATCATAGAAGCAAAGAATTAACTGTTCTTGTGGTTCACATAACTCTATCTAATCTTCACAACCTGCCATGTTTTCTTCAGCTATACTTGCCATTCTGGACTGGCAGTTCCAAAATCTGATTTTCCTTGACTCTTGTAGGTCTTACTTTAAAGTAGTGTTTCTCAATCTTAATCACTTTAAGATGTGTGGACTTTAGCTCCAAGAATTCCCCAAGTGGCATGCTGGGTGGAGAATTCTGGAGTTGAAGTCCACATATCTCATAGTGGTTAAGACTGAGAAACACTGCTTTAAAGACTTCACCAGCATTTAGAGTTTTAATTTTATTACCAAAATGTTGAGGAGAAAAACTTTCAAAGCACAATGCAAAACAAGAGGACCCTGCAATTAGGAAGGAGAAATGCTAGAGACAGCAATTACAGCTCAAGAAGAAAAGGAAGAAATGAACTGAGCAGGATTGTACTTGATTGATATAGGAAAACTGAGACCACTTTTTCATAGGATTCATGGCTATGTTCTTTAAATCATAAAATTAAATCAAAGGGGTGGAAAGGACCTTAGAGGTCTTCTAGTTCAATCCCCTAGCCAAGGCAGGAGTCCTTATATCATCCCAGACAAATCATTGTCCAATCTTTTATTGAAAATCATGAGCAGCATTTTCTGCTCTGTGATGGTTCCCAAGTGTCCTTGCCTTTCCTGGTTGAGATAGCTAGCCTGAATCATGATTAGACAGAGGAAGCCCTCTCTGCTCACCTACCCAGTGACAAATGACAGGGATTTTCTTTCTATCATTATTAAGTTGTGGAGGAACATGGTCTTAGTACAGAGAGGCCCAGGATTCAATAGAACTAATCAGAATCCAGAGTCTCTGGCAATCTAGCATCCAGGATCCTGGATGGAAATTGTTGGAACCTCTCACAATTTCTATTGCTCATATGCTCCCTATTGCTGATTCCCAGTAGTTTCTCTGCTGTCTACCATTTCTTCAGAATGGAGTAAAGGAAGCTAACTTACTATCTCCTCTCTAATGGCTCCTCTCATTAAAGTCTTCTCTACCTACCCCTTCTCCAAGTCTCTTACTCCTGCAAATGAGTATTTCCCCCTATAGTTTTTTTAAAAAAGATTATTTCCTTTGCTCCTTGAATAAAAATAAATATTCAAAATGTTATTCATAAACATCATTTCAGTAAGTAGATTTGTATTTTCAAAACATTATCTTTGTAAATGTATCCAAAATGCAACATTTAAGAGTCCAGTCCAATTTTAAGGACAGAGAAGCCTAGTACTTGAAGGAGCCAATGAAGAAGCATATTTTGCA